>VZUI01045622.1:0-39690 GCA_013401135.1 Cettia cetti | reverse complement strand
CCCGAGCAGCGCCCCCCGGGCGGCGGCAGCCGGGGTCAGGCCGGGACGCGCAGGCGGCCCCGCTCCCGCCCGGGGCCCCGCGGCTGCAGCTGCCCGAGGGACCGCAGAGCCTGCGGCTGCCGGCTAGCGCGGGATGTGCGATCCAGGGACGGATTATCGCGATCCTCCCGCTAAACCGGCAGATAATCCAGGGCGACGCCGTCCTCTCCACATGCGGCACCCAGCGGGCGCGCAGGCTGCGCCTCGGGAGCGAGTTCAGAGAGCTGACGGCGCTGCCAGCCGCTGGCAGGGACTGTGCCCCATCGGGACATACACAGAGACTGCCCAGGGCCGGGCTGCTCCGTCCACTGAGAGCTCTCACACCCTGGCACAGAAAGCGACGATGGTTTTCGATACCGGTATTTTTTCCATCTGGGCAGCAAAAGTAGATCAATCGGGCTGGATGGAGGAGAGGGACATCGGAGACATCACCTGGGGTACAGAAGCATCCTCTCCACTCTGTCCTGTAGGCATTATTTTGCCTTTTTTTTTTTTTTCCTCAAAAATCACCTTCAGTGCTCATTTCTCGCAGCAGGATGTGGTAAAAAATAGTTATCAGTTTGTCTCAAGCAACATTTGTTATCTCTCTTCTGGCTGATTTTCTATGCTTCCTGGCACACCTTCTTCTCAAGTTACCACAGGATGCAGCACAGCAAAACTCACCTCACCCTTAATTTGTGCAATCCAGCCTCAAAACACTTCTATCAGATTCATAGCTCTGGGTATGGCCAATTGAGGTCCCCACATGGCACACCTTAGGAGATGGTGTCAGTTCAGACGCTTCACAAAGCAATGAGAGTTTCCAGGAAGGCCTCAGTGAGAGGATGTGAGAGGAGGGAGGTTTTTCCAAGCACAGCCAGGGCACAGGTGAATTTTTTTGAGTGGTAATAGGAGGAAGGAAAAAGACTCCTGAGGATAGCAACAGCTCTTGCATCCTGAGATGCTGGAAAGGAAACAGAGACTATAGTATGGGCAAAAGTGAATCCCAGAGAATGAGCTCAATATGATGATCTGGTATAATTAATCTGTTGTCATAGTACATCTTAAAAGAATGATCCCTAAATTACAATGTCCCTTTAATGCAGTTTGGATAGTTCCTTCCTAGCTTTCAATTAAGCAAAGGAGTGAGAAGAAAAAGTACAGCTAAAAGCCACATCTCTGAGGAAAGGTAAGTAGAAGCAGTTCTTGCCAAGATGGTTATGTTTTCATGCAAACTTCCTCTTTTCATTTGGGGATTTTGCTGACCTATTTTAGTGGGAATACTATTTTAACCCATCATTATGCCCAGTCACCTGCCTGCACCTAAAATTCACTGCATCCCGAGGGTAGTGGTCAATGGCTCCATGTCCAGGTGGAGTTTGGGGTAAATGATGTCCCCCTAGGGATCCACACTGAGACCAATGCTGTTCAAGGTCTTCACCAATGACACAGACAAAGGGATCCAGTGCACTCAGCAAATTTGCAGATGACACCAAGCCAAGTGGTGCTGTTGACACGCCTGAAGGACAGGATGCCATCCAGATGGACCTGGACATGCTCCAGAAGTGGGCTCATGGGAATCTCATGAGGCTCAACAAGGCCAAGTGCAGACACCTATACCTGGGGCAATTCCCAATATCAATACAAGTTGGGGGATGAATGGATGGAGAGCAGACTTGTGGAGAAGGACTTGGGGTGGATGAAAAGCTGGATGTGACCCAGCAATATGTGCTTGTGGTTCAGAAAGCTGACTGTTATCCTGGACTGCATCAAAAGCATTGTGGCCAGCAGGTTGAGAAAGGGGATTCTGCCCACTTCTTTGCTGTGATGAGATCCCACCTAGAGTGTTGCATCCAGCTTTGGGGTTCCCAACAGAGGAAAGTCATGGATCTGTTGCAACAAGTTTTTGTCCAGAAAAAGGAGGTGCTTAAAGATGTTCATAGGGCTGGAGCAGCTCTCCTATGAAGACAGGCTGAGTTGGGGTTGTTCAACATGGAGAAGCGAAGGCTCTGGGGAGATCTTGGAGCACCTTCCAGTACCAAAAGGGAACCTACAAGGGAGCTGAACTGGGACTTCTTACAAGGGCAGGAAGTGATGGGACAGGGGACAATAGCTTTAAACTGACAGAGGGTAAGTTTAGATTAGATACAAGGAAGAGAAATTTCACAATGTGAGTGGTGAAACACTGGAACAGGCTGCCTGTTCTGTGAGTGGTAGATTCCCCATCTGTAGAAACATTCAAGTTCAGGTTGGATGGGGCTTTAAGCAATTTGATTGAGCTGAAGATGTCCCTGCTCATTGCAGGCAGGTTGGATTAGATGGCCTTTAGAGGTCCCTCCTGACCTGAATTTTCTATGATTCTGTGTTTCTGTGATCATTATAACCTTATGTTTCTTGTAAGGCTTGCACACATTTAACATTATGCACGTGGGTGTCCTTGATCCATCTTGCATGTGTAATTATTTAGAATACAGTCACACAGAAAACTATTTTCAGGACAACCTCCAAAAGGCAATCCCCAGACAAAAAATTATGCAGTTTGACCCATTCAAGAGACCCACCCCTGTTATGCAGAATTAATGCTAAAAAGTGATGAGTGATTCTAGCTCTATTATTACTTGGGAGAAAGGGTTTAATTAACACAACTAAACATTTCCTGTAAGGCCTAGATTTTCAGGAATTAATCTATCAGTATCAAAACCCTATTTCTGCATTGGATTAAAATAGCAGAGACAGGACTGAATAATAGATGTAACTATTCCCTCCTTTCGCTTCTCTGAAAAAGTCTTGAAAGGTCTTCTCCCATGTCAGGACAAAACTAAGAACAAAAAATGTTCTGTAGCCTTCCTAAGAAGGAAAAATCTGTTCCACCCCAAAGTAGCCTGATGTGTCATCTCAACATACTTGAGCTTCTTAAACACTGCACAAAGTGCCTACAGAATTCCTATTTCCAAAGCTCTAACCAGGTATACTTTCATTGTTTATTCCTTATCAGAAATTAAAAATTGTAAAAAGCCTCCACCTTAAGTGAAAGCTGCTTCAGTTAACTATTAATAACAAGAAACTCTTTCTAGAGTTCTTCTGCCACTTAAAAGAACACAAGAGATGGCACAAAGGAGCACAAAAGATCAGCTGTAAATAGCATATTTTATCAATTGAGGGGTCTGAAGTGCTGGAAGTCTCTTCTAGTCCTTTTTGTGTGCATGTGTGTGTAAAAACACTACAAATCCTTCTTTGACCTGATGTACTTCATTTATTCCTGCTTCACATACACCTTGGGACAAACTAGGCAGCTTGAGAGAGACATGGGCCTCTTGTAGGTGATGGGTTGCCATGGGGAAAAGTTTCCAGTCTTGACCACAATGTGCAGATGCAGCCATGGTGATGGAGTTCCTGAGCAACTGCAAGTTCATGCTCTTTCCAAGTTTATTTCTCTCCACCAGCGACTCTTCTGTTGCTAGTCAGGCTATTGCACTCCTGTACAGAGAGCACAAAACCTAAATATCAAAGAGAATCTTAAACATCTCCACTTCAATGTAAGCAGAGTTCACCTATGGTAAAAGCCTCTTATAAAAAAAAAAAAAAAAAAAAAAGAAAAGGTGACTTGCCACTACAGCTAGCCTTTTCTTCCATCTTAGTTTCCCTATAAGAATGGCATTTTCCTCTTGCTCTGGTATTTCACTGTGAGGACACAAGTACACTCTCAAGGTCCTTAATGCTGTCTTCTATACTAGGAAGCACTAAACTCAGAAAATCTTTAAAAGGTCAGTCTCAGGTCGGCTGCTGAGCAAACAAAGCTAATAGATGTGCCTAATTTGTTTCCTCATGTCTGCTCCATTGTTTGTTTTCTTCTCTTATGCAAATCCTTCCAGACAGATTGATTTGTGTAACTGCACACAGGTCAATGTCTGAACAGCACACCTAAAAACACCAGCAATACAGAAAGAGAAAACAGAGAAAAAACAGATTAGGATGTTGACATTCTGCTTTTAAAGCATAACAAAACTCCTGTCAATATCAGCAACCTGGTGCACAGACTGAGCTCAGAGTAAACCCTTGGTGTAGTAACTCAGTACTACATCTCAGTGGAGATGATGCTCTGTCATCTTACAAGAGGCCAAACAAAGGGGAGAAACACTTCTTGTGAGGTCACCAGGACTTCTGCGTCCTTGTACTTTCTTTCATTCTCTTTCTTGCTTCAGCTATTTGCATGTCTCCACCTTTCATCCCTTTGCACTTCTTTCCCCATAGCAACTCTGCCTTCATACATCCCACTTCTGCCTCCTCCCACGTGAAGAAGCCACGTAATAGCACGGGCTGAACTTCAGAGGGGAAATTGCAAAGACAAATGGTTGTTAGCTGATGTAGACTTGTAGCAAGCTCTCTTTGGCTAGGAGCCAAAGTTGGGATGAAAGAAATAGAGATAGAGTAAGGACAAGTGGAACAAAAGAAGTTTAAAAAGTTTTAAAGTAGAGAGCAAAGTTATATAAGGTGACTTTTTACCTAGGCGTTCTGTTCAGCAGACCTGACAGTACATGCTCAGGCTGGTTAGAATCCCCACAACCACACACTAACAGGAAATAAATCAATGATTACGTATCACGAGAAAGGCTTGTTGGGGCACGCATTCATCTGCCACTGAATCCATGTTCATGAAGAGGCTCCTATCTTCAGGCATGAATATTCCCATCTTTTCAGAGCAAGTTCCTGAAGGAATAATAAAGTTCATCTTCGGGAGGCTAGGTAACAGTTCATATTTCTAATTAGCAGAGAGATTTACAAGGTATAGTATTGAAAATGCTTTCCTCCAATAAGGTAGTGTAACACATTTTATTGAACATTTGAAACATGGACCACAGCAATTAAGATGAAAGTTTAACACAAATGTCAAATAAAAAGAAACTTAAGTGCTTTATGGAGTTCCAGGAACTTAGTTAGCAAATCACATCTGGGTACCCCTACCTCTCATTGTGCCTTCAAGGAAAAATCACCTTGTCCAAAGCATTGCCGTTAGGCTTTTACATCAACACCCAAGTCACAACAGGTACAGAGGAGCAGAAGGTCACTCTTCTCATGGCCATCACTTTAGGTTGGTTGTATTTCCTACACTGTTGCATGCTTTGAGTTTCATACTTCAGTTTGTAGTTGTCGGTGTCATGAGTAAATCTAGATCACATTTTTGCAGAATTGGAGTTCATGGAGAGATATTCAGCTGAGTGTAAACAGAGACATATTTCCTAGTCTTAGTTGTTATTAAATAATGGTCATTTGTTGTTTGATCATGAAACATGATGAACACTGGTGCAAGATGTTGCCAAGTTTGTGGGTGATATTTCAGGATATGTAAGCACTGTTGCTTTGCCCCTAACAAGAGGCAGCTTTCAAGTGAGTAAGTACGGTTCTTTCCCTGGAATGGTGAGAGGTATGCAATTAAGCATCATATCTGCTGTCTAGGTAGGTAGTAATCACACTTTATTTTCTTTCCCTTCTTCTGAAACCAAAATTTGTTATTCCTCAATCATTTCCTCTTACTCAACTGCTGTGACATATTGTGTTGCTATTTCATGCTTTAGTGTGTTCTCTGTAAAGTTCAAAGTTAATTAGAGCAGAAGGTTAGCTGCCTTTCAGCTTTTGTTACTGGATGCACTGTAAGACCTGTCCCATTCACACCACAACCCTGTTAAATTTCTGCATACAAAGCAGAGCCTAGTTTTTGCAGTCAGGATCCCTGCTGCTGTGAACTATTTATCATGTGAAACATCAGTGATGTTGGCTACAGCATCTAGGAGTCAACCTTTGCAAGCACAATTAGCTAAAATAATGCAAGACAAGATATTCTTCAAATCTGTAAAAAGCTCTTTAAAATCGTTGTAACATTTAAAATAGTTTTTAAATTTGAAACTATTTATTTTAAATATATTAAATAACAATTCTCAAACATCCAGCCAAGAATTAGAAGCTGTTTCTCTACAAAAAGATACAAGAAAAAAGGGCAGTATGGTATGTATTGCAAGGGTGAAACATAATTGTTATATCAAGATACCTCCAAATAGAAATCCAAAGAATACAGCAAACAAAATATGAGAGGACATATAATCATCTTACTCAATGCAAACTGTAAAAATCGAGCAGATGATAAGTTAGAGACCTTAAGTCAAACCCTAAGTCTACTTTTGCTTCTTAATACAGTTATATAAAAGGGAATTGGGATTAAATCTTAGTAGTATAGGGGGGGAAAAGTGTCATGTGATGTAACAATGTAAATATCCAAGAAGATGAAATTGAATTAATTTAGCAAAGTTTTAGTTCAAGAAAGTATCCCGCTTAGAAAACAAATTTATTTAATGAAAAAGTTATTTGTTTCTTCTCCTTTTTCCTTTCCATCCTAGCTGTGGTTGCTGTTTTGGGGAACATGAAAACCCCTGCCTCATATGTTTCCCATGAGTTATCAGGAAGTAGCAATCATGACTCAATGGCTTTCACAGATACAAAATCTCAAAACCTAGCACAAATTCATGGAGGTGTTCTTATCTGTATTAATATAGGAGTTGGGGTCTAAAACCTTTAAAAGCAGAGAATAAGCCCTTTCAGTGGGCAAGGCTGTAAGGAAGCTGTTATCCATTTCTAAGTGAAGTGGAGGGGTTACTAAAGTTTATATATTTGAATTCTTTTATATATGTGTCAACTGGAAGTGTTGTTACTTAGTGCTTACTCATCATTAACAGGCAATCTTTCCAGCTCTGCTGATAGCAAGAGTACCACTTAAAAATGAAATAAAATTTTTGTTTTCCTTCAGTTTGGTTGTTCTGCTTTCTCATCTTTACTGTCTTCTCTTCTATGAACTTCTCTGACCTATAATACAATTCAAAGGCAACCAGATTAAGGAAATCAATGACATCTCTACTGTAGGGAAAAATGGGAAAAAACTGACATAATTAATTTTTTGTTTGTTTGTTTTTTATCTTGCACACAGATATAGTGAAGCATAGTGAAATCTAGTGGCCATACAATGAAAGGGTAGTAAAACTGTGCAAGTGAATATGAGATATCTACTGTCTTCAGTATTCTGTAATTCTAGTCTAAAACATCCATTTTGTAATCAACTCTTGCAGAGCTGCAGCAAGAAAGACCCAGCAAATGTCCCAGGTGTTCTGACCAACAGTCCATGCATCTGCTGTCCATGCATCTGCTGTCCAAGGCAGAGTACATTTCAAACACCAGTAGCTTTCTGCATCTGAGGTAGCTTATTTGTTGGTGGCAATTGCTGGAAGTTTATGAGAAATCCTTTGGCACACAATAGAAGATGGCTGCTTACAAAAAGTCTGTTTGGGAAGAGTCTGGAGTCTAGGGAGTGACCAAGGCACAATCATTAAAGTAGGGATTAGATAAATCAGTTTTAAAAAACCCCTCTAAATCAGTATTAAACCAGTGGTAAAAATGCCATGTTCTCCACTTCAGAGAGATCCTATCTGTTCCTAAAGATTTATTTGTCTTTCCTACACCTAGACTTGAAAGACAATGTTTTGGGCACAGTTACATACCCTCTTGTTTCTTCTCTGTCTTATTCTGGCAACTGTAGTAGGTTTACTTGTAGAAGGCCTTCTTTGAGGGTCTGGTGTTGTGCAACAGGGAAGAAGGATTGTTGGGATTCCCTTTCTGAGGAGCTGGTGTTTCCCACTCTGCTAGAGACTGCTTAGGTGTCCCCCTGTATCAGAGGTTCCACATGCATTTCTTTCTCCCCACACTACAGAGAGCCAGTGAAGTGCTTTGGAAGGGCTGAGTTGGGAATAATGCTCTTGGAGAGATAACAGTTTCAGTCAAATATTCTTTGATCTGTAGGTTACTATTACACCAGCTAAATCTTTCAGGTCTGCTAACCCACATGTAAGAAGGTAATCTCTCAGTTTCTTTTTCTCAAACTCTCCTTTTGCTTTTTTTCTACTTTTCAATGTAGCATGTTTTTGTTTGTCTTCATCAGGAGCACTCCTCCAGATTTCACCTTGAGCACTGGGCCGGCTACTTCTGGTGTAAACAGGAGGTGAACAAAGCTTAACCATCAGAGAAGTGATTTATCAATCATATTCACAAATAGAAAGCTAGGAAAGGGTTGTGAGTAGGGCAGATTATTTTTCATGAAGCTATATTATCTCTAACATATTCTTCTGATTTTCTCTATTTCTGTATCATGATTCTTTACTGAGATCTTGACTCATTTACAGTTTGTGTGTTACCTGCCTCAGTTACCTTGCTCTTGCATGCTTACATGAGGACATCCATTCTTTCTCTCCACTCATATGAGAGAAAATTTAATTTTTTTTCCTAGATCATGATTATTTTGTTGTTCATTTAGCTTGGACCTTTCCCTGTTGGTTCTCATGTTTCTTGAAATGAGGTAGTAACACACACTGTGCTTGCTGCAAGTTGCCATGTTGATCCTTTTGTATCCCTGTAACACTCATTCACTGAATCTTTTGAAAGGCTTTGCTTTTTCATAACAATATGACGTGGCTGAGTCAATCAATTTCTGATTCACTGTATGCCCTGATCCTTTCTGAAAAATGTTTCCAATAAACATACTCCTTTATCTTGTGATTATAAGTGAGAATAAAATATTATATATGCTGATTTCTAATCTTATTTATTTTACTAGCTTGTCAAGAAAATTTTAAACTATACATTTCTCCCTCAAAGTGCCTGCAGCTCTTTCCAGCTTGGTGTTTCCAACAAGTTTGGTAAGTATAATCTTGCATGTAATTAATGAACAGACTGAAGACAGATGCCTGCATAACCTCATTTTGATATGGTTTTACAGTTTGGTAGTGACCAGCTGCTCTGCATATGCTGTGGTTACATAAGTTTGCTATAATCATGGCTTTTCTATGTAGCACAGCAGTATCAGATCAGTACATTTTCTGCCAGTTTGATTGTAAAGTGCAAAATAAGAAGATACCAAAACTCATGAATGCCAAGAACAGACAGCTATCACTTCTCCTCCTGTATGTGCTCTGCCCTCACTGAGAGAAAATAGGTGACCGTATTGGTCTGGCATTGTCAAACATTCCTAACAGAAATAATGCTCTTACACTGTTCTCCTTATATCCCCTTTACATCCTACTTTCTGCTTTGGCATAACTGGATTTTTTTTCCCCATCCTGCTTTCTGTTTGGTAATTTGGTTTAGTGGACTATTTTTGCCATGTGGGTTTTTTTGAGTTTTGGGGTCAAGGTCACTGTTTAACTGAAGTGATTTTTCTTCACTTTACTATTCCTTGGATTTAGATGGCTTGGGCACATGTAACCTCAGACCTTTTCTGAATGATTTTTGATTTTTACTTTGTTCACATGCAGTATTATCTAGAAATGTGGAGAGTTCCAAAGATGATGTATCAAAGTTGTCTTTATTTCACTCTCTTATTTCATCAAGTTGTGAAACTTGTTTGATACTTTATTTTACTCATTTAGATTTGCTCTGATTACAATCTAGAAAGCCGTCCCCACAGGATGCCTGACATACTCTATATCAACAGAATCTCTCTCAAACTTTCTACCTGTGAATGAGCTTTCTCCTGCTATACCTGCAGATAGCTCTTAGTGCTGAGTAGTAAGTAGTGAGCTTGACCTTAGTATGATTTTATTTGAAAACCTCTCCTTAAAATTTTATCCTCTGAATCATCCTTATGCAGTGCTCTATAGTGAAGTCATACCATAAGGAGGATCTTTCCTCTGCAATAACTTGATCCACTGGCCTGATGAGTTCGGGACCTCAGGACAGGCACTCATGTTCTCAGTGTGCAAATCACGGTGTCCTGTCACTCTCCAGCACAAAATGTTCTTCCAGACCAGCATCTGTCTTGTGAACCACCACGCTTGCTACGCAAATGCATTATCAGCGCGTAAGCGAAGCTCGCCCTGCTTATCTGCTGCGCTGTACAATCATGTAGGATGTTCAGCAGCCGCTGCTTTTCCTTACTTGGTCAGTCAGAAAAAAGGCGGCAGAGTGACGAAGCAGTGGTGCCTTACAGCACTAAAGCCTCATCCGTGTAGCGCGGCACTTCCCGGGAGGATGGGAGGGTTCCCTTGGTGAGCTTCTGCTGACACCTGCTGCCAGAGCCGAACGCAGCACAGCAACGCAGGGGAAGGAAGCATCCCTTCCTCGGGATTCCTGGCCTGGAGCTTTGGATTCGGACTACCAGTGTTGAATGGAAAGAGGTAAATACTAGTCATAGTTTTATGGAAATAAATTATAAAGACCAGAAATGGCAAACATCCCAGAAGCAATTTGGTGGGATTTTTGTTTTGGGTTTTTTTGTTTGTTTGTTTTTGGGTTTGTTTCTGATAAAATTAATAAAGGGTAAGAGTTAATTGAAAGTCACTTTATGCATTTTCCATGATAGAAGCCAATGAGTTTATAAAGGGAAAATACTTCTCAAAGAAAAAAAAAAGATTTTACTTAATTTTTTTAATAGATCATACATCTTTATTATTACTGGGAGTGGTTTTACATCAGATGCAAGAAAAAGCTTCTCTTCAGAGAAATTTCTGCCCAGTAGTAGGCACCTGTTTCTTTGGTTTTGCAAACCTCCTTTTCACTTATTTCAGTACTCAGAAATCATATCCAAGACAAGGAAGTGTGGTAGAGGATGCCACTTACTGGAAGATTATTAATGAACTGCAATGAATTAATGAACACAAGAACTGTAGTTTAGAACTTTATAGGTGTATAAAGGACCAAGAATCTTCTGAGCTATCAGAAAACTAGAGACTATTAGAACATTTGGCTACTAGCAGTAAGGCTGTTTGTGCATGTTGGAAGGTGGGGTATTATGCTCAGCTCAGTTGCCAAAGGACAGGGCAGCAAACCAGTTGGAAGAGTTCATGTGGTTTCAATTTCAAGTGTTATACCATCCAGCTTAAAACCCTCAGGAGAAACTTTAAGGATAGAGTGGCTTTGTTTTTCTTTTTTTCCAGCTTGTTGATCCACTCCCGCCATTTTGTATTTGTGTATCAGGTTCTCTCCTCTGTCTTCAACCCTGAAAAAACACAGGCTCTCAACCTGTGAAATACTTACAAATTTGAAGCATAATCACAAGCATAATCACTTCTATGTGCTCTCTGCAAGAAGCATTTGATGTCTTTGTTCCCCATTTATATCCTTGACTTGGCAATTCTTCTGTACTGGAAATGCTGTTCATTCTTTAAATTGGGTATCTGCAGAGAGATTTTCACTTAGGACCAGACAGTTAATTGAAACACTTAAATACATGGGATTGTTATACAGATTTAAGTAAACCTTTAACAGCTGATGAGATCAGTGACTGCATATACACTGTGAACATACAAATCAATAGGGTGAGTGTGTTAGTTGCTCAGCCTATTTTATTTTGAGGCATTTATCTTTAATGTAATGGAATTGTACCATTCGTTCAATTTATATTTGACAGAGCACTATGGAAAGCAGATAAACATTCACAGTAATTGCCACTGAGGCTTCCATATAATCAGGTTACACATCTAAGCTAATAACACTTACATTCTGCTTTTTTTTTAATGGTCTACTGCCCTAAAGATTGATTTTCTATTGACAGTTCCTGAACACTGACAGTCCTGATGAATCCATTTTGTTTGCCAGTTGTGCTGACATCAATTCACAAAGCGATATTCAGAGTAAAAAAAAATGTGGGGCCTTAACTTTGCAGAGGAGTTTGCATGTGAAATCAATTTGAAACGTTTTCAAGACAGGGCCTCAGAACCAGATTTTGAGCCAAGAAATAAAAGGAAAGCATAGGTAAACAAACCCAAACCAATGCTGAACAGCTTGTCTTGGATGCTGAGATTGACCCAGCATGAGAATCATCTGTAGAGCTGTTCTTACTGGACTAGGCTGTACCTGAACCACCACTGGGAACATTGATTTTGTTGCAGCAAAGCCTTTGAGCAGGTTATTTGTATGGCTATAATTAGTACCAGAACCTCTGCCCAGTATTTCACTTTTCATGTTGCTTTCCTAATGCATTATTTTTTTGCTAACACACATTCCACACTCCAAGCAGCCCAAATCTGGTCTCATGTAGGAATGACATCAGTGTTAACAGAGAGCACCTAATAGCAGTATGAATTACTGAACCTGGTGCAATGGCAGCAGTTCAAGCTCTGACTCTGTGAAAACACTGAAGGAAAACATTTTTTTCTAATTCTGGAGGTCATTGGAAGGCAGTAGAAGAGGGATATGGAGGTTATTCAGTTGAATGTATCCAGGACAAGAGTTACCAGTCCAGGTCCCCAGGATAAGTCAGGTGCTGTTTTCTAACTGCCATTGTCTAACTATTAATTAACCCAAAGGTTCATGAAAGCCAAAGTTTTTCAGTGGTCATTCCTGTCCTTCCAGAACACTGCTGGGCTACATGCTGCCTCTGAGGACCAGGAGATGAGGAGGCCTGTGACGAACACCCCTCTGGAATACTGCAGGTACCGTGGTGATGTGCGCTTGGGCTTTTAACAACACCTGCTTAAGTGATGAGCAAAACAAAATTCATAGTTCAGCAGCGGCCGGGAAGGGAGTGCCAAATTGGCTTAGCAGGAACAAGAAGTGAAGAGCCCACACAACACTCAGGGCTGCTCTGTGCAATGAAGCACATGCTGTTGTGCTCTCCTTATAGCTGGTACTACTAATAGTCCTTAGGATATCGTAAGTACTTTCCAGTTGTGGGTCCATACATGCTTTTTAGATGCTAGGTTGTCACATCTAAATAAAAAACGTTGCATTCATTGTGGGCTGTGATGATATTACCATCTTTCCTCTAGCTCACACTTTTGTTTCCTTTCTCCTCTTCTCGTGAGTGTAAATGTAGAGAGCTTTCAGAGTCAGGTCAGGCTAAACTGCTAGCCTTGCAGGCTAGGCAGGATTAGCTCTGCAAGGGTTTCAATAAAGAAAACACCAGATTTTAACTATCCTTTCTGAAGAGCATGCTGAGATATAGCTGAAGGCTGATAATAACATTCACTTCTTGACGACACAGACCATCTTCTAGTTTATCATGATCTGTTCTTTGGCATGCTGCACAAGCCTTTTGTTTCTGTTTAGCTGGAAACTTCTGTCCTTGCTCTTCCAAAGAAACAAGTGCCTCTGAAAAATAATTGCTTTGACCTGGGAATGACCCATTTCCTGAGGGTAAATGACAAAGAAGAGATGGAATAGCACTGGGTGAAGATCAAACTGAAATTTTTACATCTTCCATCCTGGGCCTGAAATGAATGCCTGGTATTTTGACTGTCAGTGCTTGGTTCTCATCAACGAAGTGGCACGAGTTCAGGTATGTCCTGTTGCTGACAATTAATCACTCTTCTGACCCATTACAAATAGATTTAACTTTGTAATCAGTGTGATCTTCAATCCTAGTTTCCTGACTGTGATGTTGTTGCTTGCCTGTGAAAATAGCATGACACTTGCTGTGATCTCTGGTAGGACTCATTGCTACACGCTGCAGGGTACTTACTAACAAGGCAGACACTGTATTTCCTGAATTTTCCTTCAAGACTGCTTAAAGATTTAGCTACTTGTGTAATCTGTATTCAGTGATACAACACAGAACTTCCTTATCCTGTTTGCCAGATACAGTATATAAAGCTTGTAAATAAAGATGCATTTAATTTGCATAAGTTATTAGTTTGCCAGAGAATTGTGATTTTTATCAAAGATTCTGTAATGAAAGTTTATTGTTGTAGAAATTGCTTGGGCAATCAATCATGATCATAAGTCTCCATATAGCTGGAAAACTTATAAATGTCATTCATCCAAAAAAATCCACGTTAATTAGGGTCAAGTCACCATAAAAGATAGATTCCTCTACTGAATATAATTTATCAGTGAAATTAACGTAAGGAATAGAAAGGAGAAATGTTTTTGACTTTACAGAGTGCTTTCACAAAAACATCTGGTTGAAGAACTAAACAAAACATCCTAAATTCCACTGGCTTTGACAGTACAAGTGAATTATTCCACCAGGGTGCTCCCTATTATTGACTACAAAGTACTATTAAATGGTAACAGAAGTGTTTCTTTCCCATATGTGAAAAATTGGGTTGCTTCAGAGGCCAGTGATGTTATGGAAAAATTCTTTGGCACTTCTTCAAAATGCAGGCCGGGTTAGCACAGGATTGTCACCGGCCGATGCCGTGAATGGTGCCCATTCTCAGTAGCTGCCACACAGTTCCACAGAGGACAGAGGCTTCCCTATTTGCATTTTTACTGTGTTCCCACTACTTATGAAGGGGAGACTAAGGAATGAATGGGCACAGACTGCTGATTTATCCCCAAGTACAAGGCACATTGGCAGGACTGTGGAGTTGGCGATGCTGCTACCTTACTGTCATACACATTAAAAAGTATTACTAGCAGGCAAGAATGAAAATCTGTCTCATAATTTTCATCTTTTCTTCTTCAAACCTGCCACATATTTTAAAAGATCAGATAAAAAATTACACTGGGATGCATACATTTACACGCACACACACTTATTTTCTGTGCTCGACAAATTACTGAAACTGAAAGGGAATGAGCATGCACAGCTCATTCCACTGCTGTCACTGGAAGGTGGCAGTGCTCAGTCTGTCACAGGGCCAGGCCCGGAGCCATTTTTTCCCTTAAGCCTGTGATAAAGCACAGAAACAGATTTTTTTTTTTTCTGTATGTATTAATCATCTGAATCTTTATAATTTAAATGTCAGATGCATAAATTACTTTTTGTGGATTAATGAAAATGAAGCATGCTCTTTGTGCTGAAAAGTACAAGCACAATAGTATCTCTCTGATACAATCTCGATTTTTATTCTAATTTTAGATCACTTGAGTGACTGTAGAATAGGTGAGGCTCTGGGATGTAAATTCCAGGTGTTTGCTTGGTAGAACAAGGGTGATGGAGGAGTGGGGTGGGGAAGTGTTTGGTTTTTGTTTTTTTTTTTTTTTTTTTTTCTCTTGTGTTCATACTGGTAGGTCACTGGTACTTGGAAATACCCTGTGAGGTTCCACCTTGTCCTCTGACATTCAGCTTTTGTTTTCCTTATTTTAAGGATAAATCTCTATCTGGAATAGCTTTCAGAGAGCTTAACTCCTCTGTTTGCGATAGCATCCCTCCTTGAGTTCTCCATATGAATACACTGCCAGCCCACTGTAATTACGTTAGAAGTTGTGAACAGTATTCCGTTTCATTTTGGCAAAAGTATCATTTCAGACGGCCACTGGAGATAACGTAAGCGTCAGCTCCGTTCCCTCATTATCTCCTTACATAGCACCAGCTGGAGGGATCACTCGTGTTAACAGCTTGCTCTCGCGTCTTCTTTCGAGCCTTGTTTTGTCGCTATCAGCAGCCGGCAGCCGGGGAACACCTCCGCTCAGATAGCTCACCCCCCGGACAGGCAGCCCGGCGCGGCTCCTCGGGAACCGAAACCCCGGCGAGGCTGTGCTGAGCACGGCACACCCCGAGGAGCTCCAAGGGCAGGCACAGCCCGGCCGCCGCCGCCCGGGCCTGGCTGCGGTGGCTGTCGGGGCAGAGGCTGGGGTCAGAGCCCGTGTGCCCGCGCCCGCAGGCAAGCGTTGCCTGGCAGGGGAGTCTGCCTGGCAGGATACGCTGCTTGCTGTGCTTTTGGAAACCTCCGTGCCCAGGGAGTCCTCGGGAGCCCTCAGATTCCCCTTCAGCGACGCTGCTGGGGGGAAGGCTGGGGCCGGCCCCCGCCGCCCCGGCCCACGCCCTGTCCCTTCCTGTCAGCCCCTTACCGGCAGGAGCCTGTTGGAGCTGAGCACCCTCCCGCCCCCGGAGCCTGTCCAGGGGGACAGGTGACACGGGAAGGAGCCTCGCTCCGGTACTCCTGCGGGGCGTGAGCGGGCGGGGGAGCGAGGGGCAGAGAAGCCCGTGTACACGCGTGGTGGTCCCTTCGGACCCGCCCCCGAGGGGGGGCAGAGGAGGGATATACGGTAGAGTGTCGCCTCAAACCAGCCCCCGAGGGGCACAGAGAGGGACTTTACTCGTGGGGTATCACCTCAGACCAACACCCGAGCGAGACAGAGCAGGAACGTACATGTGGGGTGTCACCTCAGACCCTACTCCCACCCCCAGCGCTCCGGCAGGAAGCGCAACAAGCGCCGCCGAGTGCCCTGCGCGTCCGTCCCGGCCCACCCGCTTGCGGACTACTCTTCCCAGCAGGCCCGCGGGGGCTAGCCCCACCCCCGCCCTCCCTCTCTCCGCCGCATGGCATCATGGTCTCTGTAGTCTTTCCTCGGCAGGTAGCTCCCTTCCCTACGCTGGGCCTTGGCGTCTAACGAAACTATCGCTCCCGTCCGCCTCTGCGGCGCCGCGCGTGCGCCGCCGGCGTGGAAGTGCGCGAGGCCGCGGCGCTGCGGGCACTGAGGCGGCCGAGGGGCGGTGAGAGCGGCGGCGGCTTCCGCGTCGGGCGGGGGGTGGCGGGCGGCGCTCGGTACCGCACGGGCGGCACCGGCACCGGCGGCGTCTGAGAGGCGGCGGTCGTTGTCCGGTGCGCAGGGAATGCGCCTGTGAGGGCGGCGGAGGAGCGGGTGCAGGTGAAGCCCGGGCGGAGCGGAGCGATGTCCCAGCCCCAGCAGCCGCCGCCGCCGTCCCCTCAGCCGCAGCCGCCGCCTCCGTCCGCCTCCAAGAAGCGAGACCGGCGCATCTTCTCGGGTACCTGCCCCGATCCCAAATGCCAGGCGCGGCTGTTCTTCCCGGCGCACGGTCCGCAGGGCAGCGGCAGCATCGAGTGCACGGACTGCGGGCGGCGCCACGAGCAGCGGCAGCTGCTGGCCGTGGAGGAGGTGACGGACCCCGACCTGGTGCTACACAACCTGCTGCGGAATGCGCTGCTGGGCGTCAGCGGCGCCGGCCCGCCCCGCAGGAACACGGAGCTCGTCAAAGTCAATGGCCTCTCCAACTACCACTGCAAGCTCCTGGCCCCCATCCTGGCCCGCTATGGGATGGACAAGCAGACTGGCAAAGCCAAGCTCCTCACGGAGATGAACCAGGGAGACATCTTTGACTGTTCCCTCCTGGGCGACCGCGCCTTCCTCATCGAGCCAGAGCACGTCGAAACCATGGGTTACGGGAAGGATCGCTCCGGCAGCCTCATCTAC
The DNA here is from genome assembly GCA_013401135.1 of Cettia cetti. NCBI lineage: Eukaryota > Metazoa > Chordata > Aves > Passeriformes > Sylviidae > Cettia > Cettia cetti. Next base: position 22,539 of record VZUI01045622.1, on the reverse strand, counting down.
CTTCACGACACCCTGGAGGACATCAAGAAGGCCAACAACAGTCAAGAGTGCCTCATTCCTGTTCACGTAGATGGAGATGGCCACTGCCTTGTCCATGCAGTCTCACGAGCACTTGTTGGCAGGGAACTGTTCTGGCATGCTCTCCGAGAGAATCTAAAGAAGCATTTTGAGGAGAATCTAAGCCACTACAAGGCGCTTTTCCATGACTTTATTGATGCTGCAGAGTGGGAGGATATTATCAATGAATGTGACCCTTTGTTTGTTCCTCCAGAAGGTGTGCCAATGGGCCTTAGGAATATCCACATCTTTGGTCTGGCCAACGTGCTTCACAGGCCTATCATCCTGTTAGACTCCTTGAGTGGAATGCGCAGCTCTGGAGATTATTCAGCAACATTCCTCCCTGGTCTGATACCTCTGGAAAAATGCATGGGGAAAGATGGCATGTTGAACAAGCCGATCTGTATTGCGTGGAGTAGCTCAGGACGTAACCATTATATCCCTCTGGTTGGAATAAAAGGTGCTGCTTTACCTAAGCTGCCTAGGAAGCTGCTTCCTAAAGCCTGGGGAGTTCCTCAAGACCTCATCAAAAAGTACATCATGTTAGAGGAGGATGGTGGTTGTATTATTGGAGGAGACAGAAGTTTGCAGGATAAGTACTTGATGAGGCTAGTTGCTGCAATGGAAGAAGTTTTCATGAGTAAACACGGCATCCACCCCAGTCTTGTAGCTGATGTGCATCAATATTTCTACAGAAGGACTGGTGTAATAGGGGTCCAGCCCGAAGAGGTCACTGCAGCTGCCAAAAAAGCAGTGATGGACAACCGCCTTCACAGGTGCCTCATCTGTGGGGCTCTTTCAGAGCATCACGTTCCCCCAGAGTGGCTGGCTCCTGGGGGGAAGCTGTATAACCTGGCAAAAAGTACTCACGGCCAGCTAAGGCCTGACAAAAATTACAGTTTTCCCCTGAACAGTTTGGTGTGTTCTTACAACCCCGTGAAGGATGTGCTGGTACCAGACTATGGCCTGAGTAATTTGACTGTTTGTAACTGGTGCCACGGTAACTTAATGCGTCGTGTCAGAGAAGATGGGTCTGTTTTATATATTGATGGAGACAGAACTAATACTAGGTCTTCAGGTGGCAAATGTGGCTGTGGATTCAAGCATTACTGGGAAGGTAAAGAATATGACAATCTGCCTGAAGCTTTTCCCATAACTCTAGAGTGGGGTGGAAGAGTGGTGAGAGAGACTGTCTACTGGTTCCAGTATGAAAGTGACGCCTCTTTGAACAGCAACGTGTATGATGTCGCCATGAAACTTGTTACCAAGCACTTCCCCGGTGAATTTGGTAGCGAGATTCTTGTGCAGAAAGTTGTCAACACAATACTGCACCAAACTGCCAAAAAGAACCCTGATGATTATACCCCTGTCAATATCGATGGTGCTCATGCCCAAAGAGCTGATGATGTACAGCAAGGACAAGAGTTAGAGTCACAACTTCCCACCAAGATCATCTTGACTGGACAGAAGACTAAAACTTTGCACAAGGAGGAGTTGAATATGAGCAAAGCTGAAAGAACTGTTCAGCAGAACATTACGGACCAGGCTTCAGTAATGCAGAAACGGAAAAGTGAAAAATTAAAACAAGAGCATAAAGGGCAACCCAGGACTGCCTCTCCTGGGGCTGTTCGTGAGGGGCCCTCGTCCGCACCTGCTACACCAACCAAAACCCCATATTCTCCCACATCTGCAAAAGAGAAGAAAATTCGAATCACCACCAATGATGGGAGGCAGTCAATGCTTACCTTGAAGTGCACTACCACCTTCTTGGAACTCCAGGAAGGCATAGCGAGAGAATTTAATATTCCCCCGTATTTGCAATGTATTCGCTACGGCTTTCCTCCAAAAGAGCTTCTGCCTCCCAAAGAAGGCATGGAAAACGAGCCTGTTCCTTTGCAGCACGGTGACAGGATTGCCATAGAGATCCTGAAGGGCAAGGAGGAAGGCAGGCAGGCTGCCTCAGCACACTCGCCCCACGCTGTGAAGCATGAAGATGTTGCTGTGACCAGTAAGATCTCATCGAAGGATCTGCAGGAGCAAGTCGACAAGGAGATGTATTCGCTCTGTCTGCTGGCGACGCTCATGGGTAAGGCTGGCTCCGTGTTATTCTTCAAAATTGTGTTTTTAAGTGGAAGATAACATGTTGCAAACTGAAGTTACATACACATTTCCCTTTTTCTTAAACTATGGTAAATCAGGTTCATTCTCTTATTCGTTTATTAGAAGAGTATTTAATGTGCTGTCAGTGACTTTTAGAAATGTATATATGACCTATATAATATATTTGTTTTTGCTTTGCTGTAAAGTTCTCTTTTAAAAATTGCTGTCTAGCAATTTTTTTTGTTAGAGGTGATTGCATTGCTGTCCTGTCTCTGTTTTTCCTGCCTCTCATTAGGCACACATTTGAAGTGTATTTGTGAAAGCTACAGACTTTTTTTTCCTACATCTCCCTCAGGTTTCAGGAAATAAATTCAGAACAGGGGTGAGAATGGGATGCCGAGTGTCTGCTCATTGGAAGTTTGAGGAACAAAATTTTACCTTTGTAGTAGGATGAAATCCTGACATTTGGCCCCACAGGGAGTTGTCTTAGTTAAAGCAAAAGAAAAATGTCTAAATCTGTTAGTTTTAAGTTAGGAGCTGATCTTTTTAAAGAGCTGAGAAAAGTATTATTTCAGAATATAAACAGAGGAGAAACTGAAAGAATCTAAACATGGATCTGAATTCCAAAGGTTGGGCATAGGGTTGCAAAGCTATACTTATAGTTATGTCATGTAAATCTGACTGAATAATTCAAGACAAAAGGACTTTTCTCAGGTGCCTGTGTTTTTTATTTTCCTTTTTGAGCTCAGGAGCCTTGGAGCTCCATTTGTGTATTTTGTTCAGCACGTTTCACAGTTCTTGCTGCTTTCTGGGAGCAACTAGAACTGTAATTATCATACATTCAGCTCTATGAACCAGTTGAATAGTCATGTTTACAGGTTTTTTTTTTTTTGTGGGAGCCTTTTGCTGGAGGGATTTGGTGTGGCTAAAGCATGTGATGTTTCAGAAACGAAACAATTACGTAATCACAGAGTGGTATGTCAGAAGTTCAGCAAGCAGAACTTTGATTCTTTTCCAAGTGTGATTGTTTACTCCTGTGTCTTTTACAAGATACTGTGCTGAATCACTACTCACCTCGTCACGCTGACATTGACACCCCAGTTCCAAAGTGGAGGAAGAAGTTAGGTTTAAAAGTTGTCTTAATTTTGAGATGAAGCTTAAAACAGTGCTTTTCTCTCTGCAGAAAATACTGCTGAAGGTATAATTACTGACTTCAAAAAACTTTGGCATGCTTTAAAAATGTCTTGGTTACTTCAGCATTAAGGTTAAGGTGTGTCATTATTTTACAGGTGCTTATTCATAAACTGTGAGCTGATCTTGCAAGAATGCAAGAATGGCTTTTTGTCTTTGCCACCACTACTGTTAGATTCTGCTTTAAGAGCACCGGTTAGAATAGAATTTATCTCACCCTTCTCTGCATCCATTGTGCATTACTAATAGAAGTAAAAGCAGCAGCAGGTGATAAACCAACCAGTTATGAAAGCTTATGCAACTACTGAATAAGATGCTATTATTATATCATCACTTTTCTCAATTAGTCTTCATTTTCCTTCAAAAAATACTTGTGGGAGAAACCTAGTTACTAGACTGTTCACAATCGTGATTTTTCAACAGATTAACAAACTTCTTAAGTCCTTGCACTTTCTTAAGGGTGGCAGTTCCTCAAGGTGGCATATTCAGCCTTTTTGGGACAAGAAGCCTTAGTTTTTCTCAACAGCATTTCTGTACTGCCAAAAACTGCTGCAAGGGTCTGACAGCCTGCTTTGTAACTTTGTTCTGCCAAAATCATTCCTGTAATGCAGTGAGATTAGAATGTGTAGAGGGGAGATGCTGTTGAGATAGCTTATTGGGCCAGACACACTTTTCTGTTCCCCAATGCCCAGAGTGGAAGTGTGTCTTCAAACATTCATAATTATTCATTCTGTGTGCTTAAAACTCTTTCTTACAGAGTCTCCTGTAGGCTGAAATATTTTTCTTATTCAGCTACTAGAATTTTTTCTTTTCTGGTCTCAGCTACTTATTGGAATTTTAGATCATGTTCTTTAATTTTTCTCTGTATATAATTTTACAAAAAGCCCTGGGAAATTAAATACTGTAATTTCTGGACCAATTAACATATTATGCGTGATTTTTGTAAAGCTTTCTCTTTTTTTTTTTTTTTTTGTTTAGCTCAAAATACAGAATTCTATGGGGAAATCACTAAAGGAATTGGAAATTTGCATTAACATACTTAAAGCATTATATTTTAAACCAGATTTAATTACACCCATGGAGAGGCACTCTGAATATGTGCAAGCCAGATATGAATTTACTTTTGATTGGTTTGTTTTTCATTGATGAATTTATCCATATACAAGGAATCAAAATAGTCAGGTTTAAATTTAATGTATTATTTGATATCAGGATTTTCTTGGAATGAAGCAGCTTGCTTTGAAGCCAGCTGTACTTCCCTATAGTGTATGTTTATCAATTGAGTTGCACTTTATGTGTTCTCTCTGCTGTCTGAAGTGACAGTCCTGGGCTTGCAGCAGCTGCAGGCTAACTTATACCAGTGAACAAGGCCTGTTTGTGGGTAGGACAGTCTGGGTTTGTTTCCATACCTTAATGTTCTGGGGTTGGGGTCTGCTCTGAGGAAGTGTGTACTGGAGTAGGAACAGTATAATCTCTTTGATAAATGTAGTGTCTTGAGGGAGTTTTTAATCTAACTAAATGATCATCCAAATTAACTTGTGACCTATAAACATCTCGCTGCCATGGCAAACAAATCCAAAACAAACAGTAAAACTCAACTAACAACAAAAATGTGCAAACCTCAAATGTAGTTTAGTTGAGTCACACACACTAGTTCCTCTAATCTGGGAAAGTTCAGTTGTAACTGTGGGCTTTTTTGGTCTTCCAGTGGGAGATGTCTATCAAAACAGTGTCATTAGTTTGTATTTCTTTCAGTGGCTGATGCTTTTGTATCGTGAGCCCTGCTCTCCATGCTTTCCTGCATGTAGCGCTTGTTAGTATTGCCTAAAAGCCTGTCTAAACAGTGATGCTTCCCTTGAGCGAGGCTTGAAAAATCATGCCCACAGCAAATAGGGGATCTTTTCTTGGAAAATGTCAGTAATTCTGAAACTGAAATTATTGAAGTCCAGTGGGTGTCTTGTGGAATGAAAGGGAGTCCTTCAAATAGTAATGATTGCTCGATGCAGCAGTCAAGGAGTCCTTAGTATGGAGTCTGCTGGCTGTGGCCTCTTCAGGCTTCAGTGGACTGATGGCTGTGTTCTGTTACTTCTCAGTGCAGTGGTTATTTTGATTCCTGTGGGCAGTGTTTAAACCATCAGGAAGACTTGGAAGAGGCACAGCAGCAATGCTCTGGAGACACTGTGTATAGTGAGGTGCATTTCAAATTGTCAGTTAGAGTAAGGACACAGGGAGCAGTGACAGAAGACTTCCTTCAGTAGATCATGGAAAATAAGTTGGTTTATTACTTGGATGTTCATCTTGAAAGTGAAGGCCAGATTTGTCTGCTTGATGTGCAAATGGATGCAATGTGCTCGAGCATATATGATTTGAAGAAATGCTTTCAAAATTAATCAGATTAAATAGGTTTCCTGTCTTTAAAACATCCAGAGACAGAATATGGTGGATGTGCACTGTACCTTTGTAAAGAGAATGGGGGCTTGAGTAATGCCTGAAGTGAAGAGGTGAGCAACAGTTGTGGGGGAACAGATGAGCAGGGGAGCATACAGAGTCCTGTGCCTCCTGTGCTCTTTTATTTTATTTTCCTTGTAACAGCAAGCAAAGACATATTGGTGAGTTATATTTTACAGCCTCACAAATTCTGGCTTTATCTGTCCAAGTAGTACAACCAGTTAACTGTAGTTGAAGATTAACATTTTCCAATTTTAATAGAAATTTGAGAGATGTGGGTATTGAGATTTCAATCCCTACAGATGGGGCCAATTTCTATCTAAAATATCTTGCTATGTTCCCTGAATATTTGATGCAAAGTGAGAAAACCGATTTTTTTCTGAAAACGTGTATGCACCATAGTTGTTTCTGCATCAGGAGAACAGAATTTATCAGAACTTTCTGTTTGTACTGCTTAGACAGCTCTAGCACATGTCACTTCTCTGAAGTAGGTAAGTGGTTAGCAAATAGGGAAGAGGGTATAGGCAAAATGCAGATCTGAACTGATTGAGCAGGTGCTGTTAGGTCACTGATATTCCATCACTGTAACCCAATTTTTCTGTTCTTTATATTCTTTCCTTATGTAGTCTAGGTTGGATTTTTTTCTCTCCATGGCATTTAAAGTTGTCACATTTCAATGCCATTTTTGGCATTGTTGAGAAACACTGGTTATACAGGACTGCTGGGGCCTCATGGCTGGTATTTTGTTTCTAGCTTTCAAGAAAAGCAGGGTACAGACACAGCTTCTATGCAGCTGCCTGGGTTGACATTTGTGTCTCAGCTGCAGCATTAAGTCTGCTGTGTGGCAGCTGTGAAGTTGAGCTCTGATTTTTGAGAAGGTGTAGGAATATAAAATTCAAGTTTTAATGAGCAAGGGTATGTGCTTGAGTTTTGGAAGTGTGTTAGCAATTTCCTAGTTTAATGTTGAAAGCAGAGGTAGGAAGGGAATGGAGACTCTTGTTTAGGGCCTGGCAAAGAACCAGGAGCTGCACCTTGGATTAAATCAAATTTGGGAACCTTTGTACTAGAACACGTAGGATATTTGACTGCAGACAGTGGTATGCTTTTCTGAAATCCCAATATCCCAGGCTTCTGTTCTTTGCATTTGCAATAAAAATTCAAATTGCAAATTTCTTCTTAATTGCATAGAACAAAGCAAGGACTCAAGTTTTGATTTAAGGAGTTACATTTTCAGCCGTTGTCTATAATATGAAAACACAACTGCTTAATTTTAATGTTTGTGTTTGATTTTTACAGGAGAAGATGTTTGGTCTTACGCAAAGGGCCTTCCTCAGTTGTTTCAGCAGGGTGGAGTGTTCTACAGCATAATGAAGAAAACAACAGGTATTTTTTTGGTTTTGTTTTTATTCCTTCCTTCCTTCCTTCCTCCATTTCCAAATCCTGAGAATATCGAGTCACTTGTAAGGATAAACTTTTTTTTTAAATTCTATTACTATGGTAGATTTTCATTCTTATAATATTTGAGAACTCCTAATGCTCCCTCAGACAGACCAAGACTGGGGAATCTGCCTAAACCTATTTAATTGAACTTAAACCACTTATTTTCTGAAATTTCCACTTCCTGAATTGTACAAACAACTCTTTTTTTTTTTTTAATGACAATATGTCCAAAAAAAGTCAACTGATTTTTTTGTTTTCTTATTTTTTTTCCCCCTGTAAAGATCAAACAATAACAAAATCATGGGACCTATTCCTGTTACTTTAAGGTGCTTACTGGATAAGGAGTTTACCTTTCTTGTCTGCTTTTTAGTAGATATTTTATATGGGGTACTCTAGGTTTTAAATTTAAATGGTTGCTTAATTTTGTTTTTCATATTCTTAAGGTTATTGTTCAAAAGCAAAATTATCCATCGCCTTCTTGAATTGCTGAATGTTGCATCTTGGACTCTGTGTAGAATAACCAAGCAAGTCGAGTATATTTGATTTTTAGGTGGCTCTACAGATACTGCCTACAAATAATAGCAATTGTTTCTTTAGAAAAGAAAGTACTAAGGAGTTATTTTCTCTCAAAGTTTATTTTCTTGATGAAATCTTTGCGTTCACAGTTTAGCTCTTGTGGTTTCAGCTGTTGTAATGGTCCTTTTGTTGCTTTCTTGCTGTATGGTTTTTTCTTAGGCAGTTTTATAAACCTTATCTTACTTATTTCTGGAAGTTAGAATGTGTGATATACTCAATGCCCACTATCTCTTACTAAGTTATTAGCCTAGATTATAGAGTTAGCATGCAAGTGTCTTATATTGGATCTGTTTCCTTTTAGTTTTCCTTCTTTTACTATGCCTGTACAGTAACGAGTGGTGTATTGTTTGTGGAAAGTGAATCAGCTTAAACAGTGCCTGATGGAAAGGGTATTTTTAACCAATTAATGGCTAGCCAGATTTGAGAGCCTGAAATGAATCCAAGGAATTCCAGCCCAACTCACTGAAAATGTCTGACTTAAAAGCTGTTTTTCCCAGGTTACTGTGTAAGAAATAAGGCTGTAGGAGATAATAGTGTAAAATGCCTGAGAATGTGTAAAATTTTAATAGTGTAAAATTGCCATAAGAAGTGCTATAATTTCGAATACAGACTGTCTTGGTAGGTACAATTCCTATTTCAGCATTAGCACACTTTTACAGTTCCAGTCTGCAACAATCTGACTCATCTTTCCACTTTAAGAAGCTACTTACCTATTTGTAATCTTTTAGGTAATGTAATAATGCACCTATCATACTGGACCTTTGAAACAAAGCTGTCTGTGAAGTGTAGGTACTGTTAATCAATTGAAACTTGATTTAACAGATCTTGCTTAAGATCTTACTTTGAGATTTCGGTATTGCAGATTCAGAGACAGTTTTGGTCAATCATAGGAATTGTTATGGTTCCCTCTTTTGCAAATGGAAGTTGAGCTGCTAAATTATGTACTTAAAATGCATTCTTCAGGCTAGGTTAGACAGGTAGGTGTTTGAGGTTAAATTTTGTTCTGTAGTTTAGCTGTTTGGGTATTGGTTCCCATGGATATGCAAAGGAAGGAGCTACATGTCTGAAGCTCTCAGAATAAAATCTTATTTGTATGTCCTCTGCAATTGTGCACGTGTGAGTCAGAAGCTGTGGAGGATGAGATTGATCAGTAGGTTCATTAGTATGTTAACAGTTTAATAACTTATGAAATTATTGAATGACCTTTTCCATTGTTGCCCAGAATACTCATTTTAAAAGCACTGTATTTGGTAACACAGAAATAGAATTTGCTTGTTGTGTTTCTTCCCTTCTGAATAATTTCTGGTGGTTTTCTTCAAGGATTTTGAGAATGAGAGGAAAAATCCAAACAATTTACCTATTCCTGGCACCTTTTAAACTGTGTTGTTTTCATTGTAGCTCTCCATGCATAGCTGATGGAACTAAAGTGAAGAGAATGGTTGCAGCCAAGTTTTCATCTGCAGATAGCTTTTAAGTCACAGAAAGCCACCATCACTGAAGTGATACCTTACTGCTTTTACCACAGCCTGCATGGGACAAAGTTGAAAGAGTTATTTTGTGGTTTATGATGATAAACTGTAAAAAATGAATGTTGTCCATTTTTGGCACACAGAAACTTCAGAACCTAAAATTTTTTAGTGAACTCTCAAGTTTTTAACAGAATGGTCAAATTGTAAGTGGGAAAATTAAACAAACAGCAGATCAAAAATATTATGCCTTATGTTTGTTTTGTAAAGGTTAATAGTTGTGATCTCCAGGACTACTCAATACAGTAAGCTTGAAACACTTCTGTTAATCTAGCAACACTTCCTCTCAGAGAAGAAGACAAATAGCAAATGTGAAATTCCTCAGGCTTAGCAGCAGTTAGGCAACCAGAAATCCTACTACAGTTCTAAATAATATGGAAGTAGTCGTAAATAGTACTTCTCCAGATAGTGTTTCAAAATGTTCTCCTTGTCAGTTTACTGAATTTTATTTTTGATAGGTTTTTTTTTTGTGGTTTTGGGGGTGTGGGGTGGCAGTAGTGATGGGGTTTGGCTTGTTTTACATTACTGCAAGTACAGAATTGCAGGTTGTAGCGGTGTGTTATTTTGTCTCGTGATAGTACAATATTGTCACTTCATCACAGTCATCATAGAAGGCAGCAGCATCTTTGCAGCATACTGTGGCTGTTATCATATGGCATAAAAGCCTGAGTTTTTTCTCCCACAGTAGTAACTTTCACTGTTTGATTTAACATACTTGATTCAGTAAATATAAATAAAATAATTACTGCATGTTCAGGGCGTGCCTTAAAATATGTTCGCACTTGGAATAACTTTTCCTATCTTTATAGGTTTGGCTGATGGCAAGCACTGCACTTTTCCACATCTGCCTGGTAAAAACTTTGTGTACAATGCAGCAGAAGACAGATTAGAGCTGTGCGTGGATGCTGCTGGGCACTTCCCGATCGGCCCTGATGTTGAGGAGCTGGTTAAAGAGGCCTTAAGTCAAGTGCGAGCAGAAGCCGCTTCCAGAAGCAGGGAAGCAAGTCCTTCACATGGAATGCTGAAGCTGGGTAGCGGTGGAGTAGTGAAAAAGAAATCTGAACAACTACATAACATAACTGCATTTCAAGGAAAGGGTCATTCCCTAGGAACTGCATCTAGTAGTCAACAACACGATCAAAGAGCCAGGGAAACACCACTTTTAAGAAAGCATAGCACAGAAACGGACTTCAGTCCTTCTGCTAAAATTGAGCCTTCTGTGTTCACAGCTGCTTCTGGTAACAGTGAGCTTATTCGAATTGCTCCGGGAGTTGTGACAATGAGAGACAGCAGGCAGCTTGACCCCACTTTGATTGAGGCACAGAGAAAAAAGTTGCAGGAAATGGTCTCTTCTATTCAGGCTTCAATGGATAGACATTTGCGGGATCAGAATACAGAGCAGTCAGCATCAGTTGATGTATCTCAAAGAAAAGTAGAGGCAGTGAGTTCAACTGCTAAAACTGGGAGCTTTCAGGCTGCCTTACCCGAATCATTCTCTGCGCCAGGTGGTACTGAACGCTTGAATACTGAATCAACTGATGGTAACACGGTGAATTCTGTGGGAGCAACATTCCCTGCGAGGTCTAAAGCACAAAAGGGAAATTCTGTTGAGGAGCTTGAGGAGATGGATAGTCAAGATGCAGGAATCACTAATGCAACTGAGCCAATGGATCACTCTTGATAGGTTAAAATCTAATAAGGGTAGAAGAAATTACTGTTCAAATGTAATGTTTATTGGCTGGGCCACACAAAATGATTAGTTATTAAATCTTGTATGTATGTCAAAGATTATATCATCTTATTCAGTGCATGATAAGCATGTGATTGGCAATAGCTTTCAATATTACTATACTGCTGCCCAGGCTGGCTCTGTTACCTGTAAATTAGTTATTAGGAAATGCACTGAGTTGAATATCTGCTGTACATGTGGGTTCTTGAAAATTCTTTGTAATTTTTAATTTCTTAAAAGTCTTAAAATTTAAGCCCATGCAAGGTTCTTACCATGCTAGCTTAAGGTTACCAGATGGGTTAGAACAGGCAAAACTTAAAACATGGCAAAGTTAATTCTGTCCCAGGTACTTAATTCCAATAAAAAGTACACTATTATCATAAGTTAGACATAAATTTCAAAAAGTAACTGAAACTAAACTTCTGCTCAATTTGATAATGCGGCATATACAGCACTTTTAATTACATTTTGCTGGCACTTCTCCAATTTAATAACTTTTCATTCATATCCTCCTCTCAGAAATCTTGGAGTAAGTGTAACTTTAGTAAACTGAAGTCTAAGTTCTCCTATTGTCAGTTAGAAAGCAAGTTAGAAAAAAGGCCACATAGCATATGATGAAGATGCCTTGAGTGTGGTGTGGTTTTACATGGCCGTCTGAGCCAACACAACCATTTTGGTGCTCTGTTGGTAGCATGTCTTTATTTCCTCCCAAATACCAAACTGGTCAGGTGATTGTGCAACTTTTCAGACAGTTAAGGGAGAGAAGTTGGCAATTGCAAGTAAGAGCAAATGTTCAATGGGAATTCCATTTCTTTTAGAAGACTTAGATTGCTAGCATTGGTTAGAAATGGCAAAAATGAAATAACAGCTGTCCTCTTAAGAGCAAATTAACAATTCATTGGAAGGAAATTGCTCTCTAACACACATTATCCTAAAGTGTTTGGTGATAATTGAGCTTTTAGAAGCTCACTGTTTACTCTGTGGGAGCAAGGAATACGTGCTGTTTCAATGTCTGTAAAGACTACCCACCTCTCTCAGCCTCACTTCAGTTTGTGATGCAGATTTCCCTGCACCAGTGATAATACAGCTGGTATCCACTTTTAAGTAGTGTGTTCATCAGACCTGTAGTGCTAGTTTTTAAGAAGCAGCCATTGTGCTTGCTCCCTAAGGATGGAATGTGTTTCTGATACTGCACTTTGCTTCCTATCTTCATAGTCATTTAAATGCACTGTTGTCGCTTCTTCTCTTGGTAAAATAACATTGAATGGATGAAAAAATGTTAATACAGCTTCAAAGGAATTAAGAGCATTTAAATACCGAAGTCTGTGTTTGTGCACATGTAGGTTTTTACCAGTTCACAAATGTGGTTTGTGTTGTACATGTTTGTATCCAGAAAAGTCTCCTCGCTTTTTACATTTCTAATCACTTAAACAGTTCTAAGCATTAGTATGATAAAGTGTCCCATGAGGAAGGATTTATTTTTGTATGTAGAACTGAAATGAAGCAAGTCACTTAAAGAATAGCCCTTCTTTTTTGTCAAAGTAAATTAAAATGCCTCTGTTGGTTAACTTTTTATGTAGATGGTACAAATATTTTATGAATTCGTACACTACTTAGAGGTAAAATAAAAATATCACATTTTCACAAATAAAAATGTTATGATCTCAAATTGCTATCTGGTAAGTTAGCAATTTGGAAACTTGGATTGTATAAAGTAATTGGCTTGCAAGAACTGACCTTGCTGATGCACTGATTAACTGGCAGGGCTTATTCAATGAGAAACAGGATGCACATGCAGCACCTGGAATCCTGCCAGGACTTCTGAAAACATTTAGTCTCCCATGAATCAGTCTAGCTGGCTGAAGGCTACATCTATATAGAAAATGTTGAGTAGAGGCTTGTGCTTTGTCACAGTGTTAGAAAAGTATAGCAGTGACTTGTTCCTGGGGAAGAATTTCAGTGGGGAGAGGCTGAGGGGGAGGAATCTCCTGGATCTCTTGAATTTTAGACCAGGTAACCAATGCTTTGACAGTTTTAACCTTTTCTTTAAGAAAAAAAAAAAAAAGTCTTCCTTGGCTGAAAAAATAATGAGTGAGCAGTGTATATGAAAGAATTTCAAGTTTGAAATAAATTGAATTATTTATTGCACATCATTCTTATTTCAAGGAAAAATGCTTACTTCTTTCATGTCTTTCTGGTAAGACTGCAGAAGTTAGTGTGCCTTTTACTGCGTAAAGAGGAAGGCTTGGTTTAGTTTTGACACACTTCCCATTTCAGCAGTAATTTGACATTTTTCTTCTTATCTAAATAGACATAGAAACAGATAATAGCTCTGTTTGACTCACCATTAGTGTCATCTTGGGCCCACTCAAGTCGTGTAGATCAGAACCCTCCAGTTCCTAAAAGAAGATGGTCTCACAGGACTGGAAAAATGGTGTCACAATCCCAAGATTGGCTGGTGTGAATTCTGGAAGGCAGGATTGTGCATATGTCTTTGCAGTGTTCTTCCCTCACGTAGCTTTTTCATGCATTTAATATCAGTGGTTTTGAGAAAGATAGATAGATTTTGATACTCTCAAGTGAAGTTAAACTTCATCTGCGTGCCAGTGAGATGTGTGACTGTGCAGAAGAAGTGAAATAAAGAACACCAAAGTGTAAGTTGGAACAGATGTTTCATTTCATTGCTGGCAGTGGCTGCAAATGTAAGTTCAGACAAATCTGTGTGCCTGTCTAAGGAGCACCAGTGTGCTTGTTAGAATTCCCTCTTAGAGTCAGGAAAATGCTGGTGGGTTACAAGGGCAGGGAAGACTTCAGCTCATTGTGGATGAGAAGATGTGTCAGTAGGACTTCTCAAATGTCAAGAATGGTGCCCTTTTCTTGAAAAGTAAAGGCAACCAACCCAAATTCTTGCTACCAAATTGTCTGTGGAAAGAGGTCGTGGTTTTGAGTACCCACCTTGATTACTTTCTCGTCTGAAGGCAAATGATCTTCTACACTACATCTCATGGCAAAGAAGACACATTATTAGAAAATCCTAAATGTTACTATGGCTTAGTATGTATAACCCAAAGAAAAGATGATTACTAGAGGCCTAGTACAAAAATAAAAAGGGTAATGAACTAGATTGTTGATGAGCAATCTATGGGAAACCTTGGGAGAACAGATCAGTTTTCCTGGGAAATGCAAGACTGACTACTTCAAATGGCTGGCTGCTTAGTAAAGTTGACTTTTTGACAGTGCTCTTTCTCTCTGAATTGTTTGCATTTCAGCAAGGGAGAATAAATAGCAGATTTTCAAATGAAATCAAAGAAATATATTTGGGATGTCTTCCCTGTTGTAGTCACAAAACAGCTGTGTGCATTGTTGGCTTTGTGAATCTCATATAGTTTACTAGTCTTGGGCTGGCTGCAAAATACAAGCTAGACGTTGCCTCTGACAGAGTGCTCTAGCAGTGTCACAGAGGCACAGTGCCACAGGGCTGTGTGCTAACAACCCTGCAAGGCCAAAATACTTGATTTACAATCTTTCATGAAGTAGAGTCTGTTGTCACTGTCACGGGGTTAGTGGAGTTGCTTGCTACTTTTTCAATGCTCTGAAAATGCCAGGTAACAAAATTCTTGGTATGTTTACAGTTGGGAGAGTGATGCTCGATCTGAGTTGTATGGAAAATGAATGATTTAAGAAGATGCCACTGTTATCCCTACATTTGTTTGGCTCCTATTTTTAAATATCAGAATCTACATGCTTTTGTAAAATAATAATAATAATATGAATATGAAGTTAATCCTTTTGTTTAAAAAAGCCACAACAGAGAGTGGTTTCTTTGTTTTGCTTGTGGATATCAGTTTAGCTTCATGAAGAAGTTGCTTAAGATCTCTAGAATGCAGGATTCCCTCTGAGCCCTTATGCCTGTGGTTGAGCAATAAAAGGTTGAAACGAGAGTGGTATTTTCAGAGTTATTTTACGTTTGATGAGGATTATTGCCAAGAAATGAAAGAGTGCACTTTTAGGAGGGAATGCTATTTAAAATGTATAAATAGGAATTAAAATAGTGTATATATTTAGAAAAAAAAATCTTTTTAAAAAGTAAGTGCTTTACATGTTGAATTAAAAATAAATTAGCATAGAAACTCTACCATCTTCACAGTACTGGCTGTTATCCAGCAAGGTTTGGTTTGTTTTATTTGTGATTGCTGTACTAATTATATTTGATTTTTTTATCTGTAATGTAACAATAGTGTATTATAACAGTATATAGTGTACTATACTACACTTCACTGTACAGTATTTGGAATTTTCTTTGATTGCTATATTAAAACTATAAGTTAAAACATCTGTTTTGGTTTTATGAGGTGTAATTTTTATTTAGTCTTTCACACATTAGCTTGTTTAATTAATGCTGATTTGCCTACAAAATGAGTCCGTTGATTAGTTTCTGCATTTTGAATATAAACTGCATTATATTTGAATACATGAATACTAGTACAGAAATTGAAAAAACTGATACAATTCTTAGAAAAGTAAAATCTGATGTTATCCATTTTCCCTTAGTAGTAGTTCTTTTTAAAAAGAAATTTTTTTAGGAAAGCTCTTTAAGGAAAAAGTTGGGGTTTTTGACCCCATGCCTATTCTAAATATTTCATTGAACACATAGGACCCTTGAATTTGAGAGATTTCTAAGCCGTATGTGTTTCATATATTTGAGACCAAAATTCAAGACCTGAATCTTTTTTTCAAAGTTACCATGAAGAAGATGTAGAAAAATGGTGACCAAGTCAGCATTTAAGATACCTTGCAATCTGTGGTTTGAAACGCTGGTCAAAATGTATTTCAAAGCAAAATTTTAATGCGTGCATATAATATTCAAGGATGAATACTACAATTTGGAAGAACTAGGCTTTTGAAAATTTGGCAATACTCAAAGATGAACATATTGACAACGATTTAAATTATCTCTATGCTTTTCCCACCAGCTACATGTGGTACTTTGTTTCACAAATTGGCTTTAATCAAAACTTCTGAGCCTAGAAACAAGCCATAAAACCCATCTGCAAAACTCTTGTTATTTCTTCCTGTATTTACCAAAAGGCTTTAATTCCAAGTGTGCTGGCATTATAGCATTCCTTAAAATGATGGATCTAAATCCACAGAGTTAATTTTGATTGTATGTCATATCATGAGGAATTGAAAATTATCCTTCAGAAGATTTGTATTTCAAAAGCTTCAATGCTTAATGCTAAGCTAGAAATTTGCTCATCTTTATTAATACAGTGCCTATAATCAGTACTGAATGTATGAAGCAACAAAGGTAAGTCTGCTTTCAAAGTGGTTTCATTTTACTTCTGCAATTAATTGTACAATCTTAATATCTGACTAAATTTTTATTTTGGACTGGAGTTGTTGGGTTTGGATTTTTATTTGTTGTTCGGTTGGTTTGTTTCATTTTTTTTTTCTTATACATGTCCAAAGCAAATCTGTTGTAACATCACTGTAAAACCTCATCTTCCTGTCACCATAAAACTCCTCAAAATACAATCTTATCCCCAGGGCCAGGGTGGGAGTGAACCTTCGATTTTCTTCAGCATGTGTAGTGAGTTATGGAAGGTGCTTCTGGTATTACAAAGTCAGTTCAAACACCTTATGCTCACAGCAGAATTAATTGAAATCGTGTTGCTTTGCTTGATGTAGAGGCTTTGATATATGTTGGCCTCTACTGGTTTGTGTAGTTTTGAGTATTTATTACTCTGAAATGGATAAAGAAAAGTAGATGTTTGGATTCACAGTACACTTGATGGCCAAGCTGACATTGCAGAAACCCTGTTGCTGCAGCTGGTTTGAAATGGATTATTTGGATTTGAATTAATTAAATTGATGTATACTGGGTTATTCTGGACATCTGTTAACAAAGAGGAATTAGGCTTCAGTGTAAGCATGACCTCTGTTGCAGTAACTTGTAGGCACTTTAAGAGGTTTCAGAAAAGACTATTATTCTTTGTTCTGTTACTGAAAAACATTGATTATGAGATAGCTGCACAGACTTGTATTTGGACTTTCTCCACCTCTATTTTTAAGACTACCTAATTTTGTTTCCTGCTGGAAATAATGCTTCTAGTGGCTTGTCTTGCTGGTAAATCTAATTTTACTTCTAAAGTGATCCTGTAGGTCTGGACTGGGTCTGTGCTGTTTGGAAACTTGTATTCAATAAGTGAAAAATTAAAAGAAAGATGGCAGATGGAAGGAAGTTACCAGAAATTATAAGAAGGTTTAAATGGTGCTGTGGTTCTTATTAGCCAACAGTCTGTGGAGTCTGGCTACATGAAATGCACAGTCACTTCTTACAAACCCATAAGGTATGCTTCAAGCAACTTCTTTCAGAATAAGAAAGTTTGATTTTATAGGCTACTTTGTCAAGTCAGCGTATAAGATTTTTTTTTTAAATGAAGTTTCTTTTAGATTGTCACATTGTTGTGTAAATGTAGAGCAATACTTGCCAGACGCTTCCTCCTGATCCTAAATTCCCCTTCCCCACATGCATTTGTGCTGCCTCTGTAAATCCTCGAGAGGTCTCCTCTGATGATGGGCTGCCTCTCCTGTTCGCTTTTCATCTGTCTCTTGAACTTTTATTTTAGATCCTTTTTACCACGGATGTTTTTGCAAGTTTATCGTCCTC
Source organism: Cettia cetti (assembly GCA_013401135.1). Classification (NCBI taxonomy): domain Eukaryota; kingdom Metazoa; phylum Chordata; class Aves; order Passeriformes; family Sylviidae; genus Cettia; species Cettia cetti. The sequence goes on along the minus strand of VZUI01045622.1, from coordinate 4,802 downwards.
TGTTTATGCTGTGCCTCTTAGAGACAGTAAGAGGCAACAAATGATCGAATTTCACACAGATCAGACTGATGTATAAGAAAACCTTATTACAAGCACAGAAACCTTATATGGCACAGAAAGGAACAAAGGGAGATTCCTCGGGGATGGGAGTACTTACCTGCATATTCAGGAGAAGGGAAAAAGATGCATAAGGACTTAGCAGTGTTTCTAAAATATCACCTTTTAGTTCAGTAGGGCAACAATGTTTTATGTTGTTCCATCTCCAAGGTGGAACTTCAGAAGCTGCAGTGGCTCACTCCAAATCTGGGGATTTTCCTGAGATCCACCTTTCTTTACTTCCAGGAGCAGAAGCTACTACATATATACATTTCAATCTCGTGGGAGAGAAGGGGTGAGACCTTACCACACATTGCTCCATGATGGTGTTGGTTTTGTGGTAGTGAGATAAAAGCCAAAACACACAGAAAAGGCAAGAGCCTAACTTAAACACGTGGAGAATGAAATAACTCTTATTTCTTACTATTTGTATGCTCAAATCTGCCCAAGCATCGATCAGTACATACCAAATCCTACATCTGAACACGACACATAAAAGAGCACTACTTCTTTCTCCACTGTGTCTGTCTTAGAATAAGGCCCTTCCTGGCTTCCTAAGATAGATGCTGGAAATAGCAATTATTTTTGCAGGCAGCAAAGAGCGATGCAGAAAATAAAGGTCAAGAGTATCTGTTTCTTTTTGCTTTCAAAATAAGTAAAGTCAAGGCACAGTACAATGGAAAAAACTAAATGCCACTATTTATTTCTTTGTTCCCTCTGTTTTTCGCTAACTATAACTACTTTTTTACCCTGCCACATTCACCACCATATTTTTTTGGTTTGTTTTCTTCCCTGCATTTGAGGTCAGCTGAGCTAGCCCTTTCCCTCCGTCTGGAAACTGAATTCTCAGGTCTCCGTTAAGAGACCAGCCCAAAAATTCCCAGTTATCTATTGCCACTGTGAAAATAATTTTTTTTTTTTAATTTAACATTCTGTTTCTTTCCAACCCTAACCCTGAGGTTCTATGTTGTAAACTCTCGTTAACTTGCATGTTTTCACAAACTTGGAAAATACATTTTTAGTAACTGAAGATTTTTCATGTACACGTGTTCTGCCTGGAGAAGTGGAGCCAGGATGGAGGTATGCAGTCTTTTGCATCTGTAAGCACTCTCTGATCTCTTCTCTCCTTCTGGAATTCTGCAGGCGTGGGAGCAACACTGCCTTGGATAAAGAGGCAAATTACTGTTATGAAAGCAGCAGGGGCCAGCACCTCTGGGAGTGCTGCTTGTTGTACTGGTGGATTTGTCTGTGTGGTTACTACTTTAGTAATTAATGTTGGGAGTTTTCTCGCTAGTTTGGAAAGCTGGGGACCAAAACCCTGTTCTTTTTATAAAGTAGTTTTAATTTTTGGGTAGAAAGTCAAGCCAGTGCTTCTCATCTATCAGTACCAGGATACTACTGAATTTAGGTTGAATCTAGGCTTGCCTGTATCTAGCTCATGCAGTTGCCAGGACACTGTTGCTGCTGCCTGCTGTCAGGTTTGCTCAGTCTGGATCTGATAGCTTTAGTCCCTTTCTTTATGAGTAATTGTTTACTCCTGGAATTGTTAAAAATCTAAGAATTAAGTTGACTTCTCTTGCATTCCTAGTGATCATTTGCTAGGGTGCAATTCTAAAACCATGGGATAATGCTGGTACCTGATTAACAGGTGACTTGCAAAGGTCTCCTTTGGTCTCCAAAGTTGTAAATATGTTGGTGAAATACTTTTTAAAAAATATTTGTATACTTGGCCAGAACTAGTAAAATTATTTCTCCATAATTTCCAAAATAAACAAGTGGTATTTAAGAAATTAGAGAGGTTGTTAACTGAGATTAATATTATAATCTAATCTTGCATTACAATCATTACTAATTATTGTGAGAGTTGATAGCAAGATGATAGGTAATGTCTGGGGCTAAACTTAGGAATGTTTTTCAGTCTTTCATTGGTTCAACACTGTTCTGCTTTCAGCCCCTAAAAAGTAATACTTGCCTGTGTAGTGCCTCATTTAAATGAATGCTTATGCCATTGAAACCATAGGGGATGTGGTTGCCAAATGAAATTTGTCTCTGGAATGCTGTCAATCAGTCTAGCTGCCATCATACTTTGCACAGCAGATGAGGTGAGGCTTAGAGCTTGGTTTCAAAGTGACAACATCCATCTGAGTTGTGCAATGACACCATTTCCTTGCACTCTGTGCATGAGGATCCTCTGGCAGGGCTATATCCCTGGAGCTGCTTTACTGGTCTTCTGAGCCTGGAAACTGTGGTGGTTGTGTTTTTCGGTCCAAGGCCTGATTTCAAGGCCACCTCAGAATTCTTTCTATAGTTGTACAGCCTCCTTGAAAAGCTGATACAGGCTGCTTTGGAAACATGCAAGATGTTTTGTGTGCATGATTGTTAGGGAGGTTAATGCACCAGAATAAATTCTGAGCCCCATCCAGATACACTAGATTATTTTGGTATTGTTGTGATGTGGTAGCCTTTGAGCCTTTTGTTTCCACCCTCCCTACTCTAGCATGAAGTACTATCAATACAGTAAAGTAAAATTAATGAAATCACAAAGTACATGCAATTCTTCAATGTGCTATTCTTCTGTGTCTGAACACAGGCTAATTGAATTAGGTGAAGGTAACTGCTTCCCATCTGCAAGAGGCTGTATAAATAGGTTGAGTCAAAGTGCCCAGAATGTGCTAACTCTTCTGGGTGAAGGGGCTGATCCTTTAAGACTTAACATTTTATGAAAATGTTATGAGAAGCATTCAGAGAGAGTTCCAAGAAAATCAGATCAACCACGAATAGAATATTGTCCTTCAGAGGTTTTGATACCAAGCAGATGGAATAAAAAAAAAAAGAAAAGAATGAAACAAGACTAAGCGTGACTCTGAAGGCACATAGCAAGTTGAAATTGTTCTGAACTGCAGCTTCCCTGAACCGTGACATAACTGGAGTACAGATGACAAGCTGGAATCTTCAGTACCAAGACATAAAACAGGTGCAGATACTAAGGTGCTGTCATATGAAAAACTGTTTTAATTTAAAGGAGTATCTGGTGAGTATCCTTGTGCTTTTCATTGAGAATTTCCTCAAACATGAGAGGAAGCTCAACCCCACCAGGATGATGCAAACAAGCACACCTTGGGTGCTGAATGAGTGGTGCTGTGACATTGAATCGAGACCAAGTGAAGCAGCTGGGCTAAAGACTTGATGGATAGACGTGGTTTGATTGACATATTTGGTGTTTCAGCCAGTGCTGAGCTCTGAAGATTGCAGTCACTGAAACAACTGACAATAAAGCACTGAAGACTACTAAAAGGAAAGTATCTGGTAAAAGACCTGTAAAGTCACCTACACTGAGTTTATTTTTTATTTTACAATCATCAAGTGTTTCTTTTACTTTATAGATCTTAGTTCTGTGAGACTGACAGCAATTGGTTGGGAAACTGCTGAGGAAATAAACCTCTTGTTTTCTACAATTCAAAAATCTGATTCTTGAGTTTACTTTGTAGGAATGTTTCTAGATTCTTCTCTCATACTAAGAAGTCAGATGCCTGCCTTGTTGATTATTTGTGCTGAGAATCATCTTTGCAAAGACTCTGGGTTCCTCTGTTGTAAGGTTTCCAAACAACCTACAGAGAGAACATTTAGAACAGACTGATAATTCTTAACTTCGAATCAGTGATGTTATGCCCTATGCCTCTGAACAGGGAACATCCATGTACTGCTCTATTGTCCAGAGAAATGTTAAATTGGCTGCCTGAATTCTCAATGAGATTCCGATGCATAGCAGCAAAGAATTACTAACTTCTGCATGTGACTTCAGAGTTTTTCTATCATTTCCTTGTGACAACAGGCAGATGGATCATGACTGGTATTTTTTATTCGCTAAAGGCTTTATCAGGAAATAGATGGAACTCTCACCAAATTAAAGCAGTAAAAGTTAATATACATACAGACTTAATATATGGCCTTATATTGTGGTACCTTCATACCAGTGCAGCTTGGTGACATTTTTTGGAGCATCAGTGTTGCACAGGAAGGGACCTATTTCCCAGCAGGAACAATCTGCTGTTAGTTAAGGTCATAATGAATGCCTAATAGAAGTTTTTCCCCTGCAGATCAGCAGGAAAGTAAACAAGAAGGAATAAACAATAGAACAAATTATAGGATCATCACTCTGTCTTCCAGGGCACTTTGCCCTTTGAATCATCTGGGTAAGAGCAAGCTCCCTGTCTTTGGAAAGGTGTTTCCCACTGCCATTAGTACTTGGGCAACACTATAAAACCCAAACAAGATCTAAATGCCAACGGGTGATTCAAGTGTCGGTTTGTCAAGAGACCCAACTAAACAGCTCTAAGGTAATGGGAAAGTGGCAAAAAAATGCCACTGGAAGTATGTCCACCATGACTCAAGGTCTGTGAGCTAGGATTTGCCTCCTCCTGACACCTTGAACCTGCAGCAATGTCTTTGCACCTGGTCATCTTCTTTGGGTCTAGGTTGGAACTGGGCTCTCCTTTGTCACAACGAGTGTTGGGAAGGGCAAAGAAAGGCAGAAAGCAGTTCTTGCACAACGGGATTCATATATTGCTGGCTGGTGAGTGTGCTATCAGAAGCCTATCAAAGTGAGCCTGGTGGTGTATGGGCCATGACAGATGGATGGGATGGGATGGGATGGGATGGGATGGGATGGGATGGGATGGGATGGGATGGGATGGGATGGGATGGGA
>VZUI01045619.1:0-17358 GCA_013401135.1 Cettia cetti | reverse complement strand
CCCTGTGCCAGGGCCTGCCCACCCTGCCAGGGAACAATTCCTGCCCAATATCCCATCCAGCCCTGCCCTCTGGCAGTGGGAAACCATTCCCTGTGTCCTGGCACTGCATCCCTTTAATGTAAACAGTCTCTCCATCTTTCTTGCAGGCTCCCTTGAGGTATGTGGTTGTTATTTATACCTAAACAGTCAAAAAAGATGGAAATCTACTGGAAATAGGTGCAAAACTGAATTTTATCATTCATTCTCAGACCTACAACAATCTCTTACCTGTAAGTTTGCTCACAAAAATATAAATAAAAATATTGGCATGTAGGTAAAATCCACATCAAAACTATTTCTATCTAGAAATTTAAATTTTAAGATAATCTACCTCTTAGAGGTAGATCTTACCTATTATACTTCATGCAAATAACTGCACAGATTAAATCTTGAATGGAAATAATATTCTGAAGTTACAAACTGTTTAAAAAGAAGTTACATAGAAATTTTCAATGCAGTTCACATATCTTCTCTCCAAATTCAGGCAGTATCAAAGACACAGGAAATCATGCAGTTTTGAAATTACCTATGTCCTAAAGATCTTTCTTCTCCAAGTCAAATAATTAGAGGCTGGCTAATCTTCAGAAACAATAAATACTTCTCATCTTACATTCCACTATTTAGTCTGGGTAAAAACTGATAATGTTATGTATTTCTATTCCTTTAGTAGTTTTTTTCTCAGAACAAAAGGATTTTTTCACTCAATAGGTAGTATCAAAAAGCATGTGGGAAGATCTGTAGTAGAATACAAGACATACAAGGGGCTGAAGTGGCTGTGAGCAATAAAAGGGAGATTCTATCTCGGAAAATGGCAAAATAGGCAGCTTATGGTGGTCTTCAGCCCTTCTGATGTTAGATTAACTCAGTGTGAGGATCTACATCTCTATCAGTGTTTTGGAGACACTGTGAGGTCAGTGGTATAGGAGGTTTGTTTTGTTTTGCTTGTTTTGTTTTAAGAACCAAACAAAACAACAAAAGCATATCACCCTTGTATGCTGACTTGAACTCCTGTCTGGGGTGTTTGCATGAATCAACAGGAACTGCAGAACCTGGCAGCACTGTCACTTAAAGTCACTTATAAATTGTACCTTCAACTTGCATTAACAGGACAATAGAAAAGGCTGGTCTATAGGAAGCAGCCCCTGCACCACTCCACATTCCACACAAGTCAGAATTCACCCTCGGTCACTGAGTCTGCACTAAAAAACCTTCCAAAAACATTGTTCCACAAATTTACTTCCCTACAGTTACTGACTTATCTGCAAGATGGAGCAGGCCTTTTATCAACTGTGTGATCACTTATAGGGTAATTTTAGTAACCTAAAACTAAATCCTTTGAATTTCTTTGCATACAAGACACTTGTTCTTTTTGCTCAGCAAAGACTTATGAACTATTGCAAGAAAAGTCATTATTACAGTAATTAGGAATTCTCTATGGATTAAAATCTCTGGAACACCCTGTAATCCTTTTGTGGGCTAAACAAGTTTTCATTTTATTGCATTCGTATTTTGACTCTTAGACAGGAAATAAAACCCTTAATCTCCTTGTGCCCCAGGAGATATCCTGATACTTAGAATGGGCTCAATCTGTATAAGCATTTTAAAATGTATTAGGGAATAAAGTAATCTGATCCTAAAACCAGAGTTTACTGTTATTTGCAGCCAGCACTGGCAGGATAAATCCACGTACACCCTCCACCAAAGAAGGTGCTCTTGCCTGTCCCCAGACAGAATTACACTGAGTTTGTTCAGGGGTCCTTGGATCACCAGTGAGTCCCCTCACCACTTTACACTTCCCATTTCCTGCTCCAACTGTGCTACTCTTCTTCAGGTCAGTTTTCTTCTTCAGATCAGTTTTCCCGCTGTATGACAAGAGGCAGAGCCTGCTAAGAGAAACTTTGGTGTGGTTCAACAGTTAAAAGCATATTTTTAAAATTTGTTCTATGCCATAGAATATGTATGGCAATACTTCACACATAGAGATGTGTCCTGTCACATCACAATCCCCTGGGAAAGAGTGGGAAGGGGAAAGATTGGCCTGGTTGTCCCAAAAGACCTTACATTAGATGAAGAATAAAAGCAGGGGAGCTTTGGCTTCTAGCAGGAAATGTGATTACAGCATCACACCTACTAATCATGCTTGCTATTGGAAAACTCTCAAAAGACGCAGCTTTCCTAGGATTTCTGAATCAGGTCATTTCCCAGTGTCCCTGTGCATGATACTGCAGGAATAAAAACACCTTCTGACCATTTCATTTTGTTCTGCTGTCTTTTAAGCATTTAAAGAACAGGCAAACAAAATGACATTTAACTACTTCCTATGAAGGACAGGTTTTTGTTCTCAGCTCCTTGGATGCTGGCACCTGCAAGGCTGACCCAGGAAGCCTGTGCAGCACTGGCCATGTGCCTGTTCAGTGGCACTGTGCTGCATCCTGGTTGAACACTACAAAAAGTGTGTCAGTGGCACACCTGGTGGGATTTTCTGGCTCTCAGCTGAAGCCATACATATGCATCTGAGGACAGAATTTAAGAGCGACAGCAGATCAAAAGAACGGGTTTGAGAAGCTTCCTGGGAAGTGATACAAAAGAAAGAGTAAAACAAACCAAACACCATCAGCTGGATGCCTTTCTTTATGTGGTGTAAATGCAGAGTAAATCCCCAAACAAACAGGTACCCACGTGGAGAGGGAGCTTGAGGACTGCAAAGGAAGCTCTTTGAATAATGAGTGCTTAACTGAAATGATAGGAATTGCCAGAGCACATTAAACAATGTTCAGGTGTTTAAAGGAAAAGGAGAACTTTAATAAAAACACATTCACACGGATATAAAGCAATTATACTAAGGAGGTGAATGAGTAGAATATTCAGTGTCTACAAATAAGCCAGGGCCACAGCAGAAAAGCATTTAACTCTTTCCACCTGAAAGAATCACCCCTGAAAACACCATCAGTGAAGCACCTGCAGCCAAGAGAAAGGACCTGAAACACCTCACTCCCCACTCAGAGTTCCTCACACACCTTCCCCCTAGGCCAGGCTGATTCACCCCAGCAGAAATGTCTCCTTAAAGTGTAATAACAAGCCATGATATCTCAGCCTCCTTCTTAGGTTTCTCAGAGACAAACTCCATTTATTGGCGAGTTACATGTAAATGTAGGAAAATTGTTTTATAAAATATAGAAGATGCACCAAAACAAATGGTTGAGGTGTCTGTTACATTAAATGATAGAGGACTGCTTAATAGTTAATTTAATAACTAACAGAAATAGTTAGTGGTGGCTCAAGTCACGTCTATAATTTTTGCTCTTATTACAGTCAGACACTAAATTTAAGTGTACTACACTTAAAAAAATCCTAACAGGTATTTACATTTTGCCCTGTCACTAATCAATCCTATTTAACTTTAAAAGGCTTTGGAGAAGGCTATAATTTGCCTGTGATGGAGTGGTCAGCCATCTGAACAGAATCCATTAACAATTTGATGAAATACAAAAAGCTGCAAGTGTTCCCCAGCCATCACTCTGAACTGCACAGCAAGATGTAAAAGCAGCAGTAATGCCCTGGCAGGAACAGGAGTTTAATGAAAATACAAACTCTGCACTAGGTATTACAATGAATAATCCAGAATTACAAAGTATAACACAGTGTAAGAAACATGTTCAGTGTCCACCTCAACCCTCAGCTTTGGTGATGTGTGACTTTTGGCATTAAATAGAACTAATAATTAATACAGTAGTCATATCACACCGGGATTCCATGAAAATTTTCATTGTAAATAGAAAGGGCCCCAAAACATAATAACTAAAGAGCAATTAAAGTTACTTGATTAACTTATTTTCCATTTACAGTTGCAATTTGTTTCAGAAGCTCAGGGATGCAAGACGTGCTCTTGGAAGTTTTATTCCTGGCAAAGGTTGTTAGATAGGCTGTTGCCTCCATCTGTGAATGGTGAATTTCTCAACAAGAATTTTCCAGCTCCCTGGTAATTGTGCTAAAACCCTTTGCTGCCTCTCCTTCATCTCTTGCCTCTGGTTCTTGTCTACTCTTCTTTTTCTCTCTGCTGCCTCGTGTTTTGTCTCTCAAACAGGCTGAGCATCAGGACACAGTAACTACAATGTTCTAGGATTAGGGATAAGGCAGAGGGTACTCAAGGGTCAGCCAGAAAACACCAATTCAGCCCTGAGTCATGGCCAGGAGGGAAGGCCAGGCTGGACCACAACACCAGCAGAGTAACCAAGAGAAACAGAAATTGACAGCAGTGAAATGATGCACCAGTTTCTGATTTATTCAGTGCTTGGATTGGGGAGAAACAACAGATGCTTCTGATCCTTCTTCACCTTTCAATTTTAATGCTGTCATAGCCATCAGAGTACATGGCCATCAGGTAAGAGTTGTGTGCACTAGAATAGACACATCTCATCTTCCCAGACCCATGTAAAACTCACGTCTGTCAAAAATATGAGTTCACAAATCACATATTTCCAATTACTCACTTCTCCCTGTGTTTCCTCTGTGTACAGGAGTTCTCATGAGGATGTTAGGCAGCATCAAGGGGCTTTGTACCTGGTCATCACCACTCTTCTGTGTGGCACCAACAAAAAAACTTGCCTGAACTTCTGCAAGGGGTTTAATGCCAGATCTATGGAACAACTTCAGTCAGATTTGACTGGACTCTGCTTCCCTCCTAAAATTTACTCTGTGGGTGCCAGGATGGCCAAACCACAGCTAGAGGCACTTCCTTAAAAATCTAGTTCTTTACACTGTGTTCTTTGTGGTGTTTGAAGGGGTTCCCTGCTCCACTAACCCCAGATACAGAGGGGCAGTACAGTGGCTGCACCTCAGCTGGGCAACCCCATCAACACAGGAACCACTACAGCAGTGGCCTGACCAGCATGGAACAAGTTAATCTAAGGGTTTCCCAATCTCTCAAGACACACAGATACTGACTTAAAAAACACCACACAACACAATCCACCTGGAAAGCACAAAATGATTTTTAGTCATGTCTTGCAAAACCAACAATATAGCCATTTTTTTTCCATCTTTCCTGAAGAGGTACAAGAAGTTCACACAAACATGAAGATACAAATAGAAGAAATCCTCTTTGCTCACCTCAGCATTCAAACTGCCATATCAAAAGGGGATTGGAACTTGCTACACTGGCCATAGATCAGAATTATTCAAATTTTTAGTGAAAACACTGTGAAGTGTTTTCCATGGCGACTTTTCGCAAAGCACTGGCTATCATCATCAAGTTCTCAAGGAAATAACAAGAAATTTTTTTCCCCTGAGATCCAGCTTTGAATTGCTTTGTACTGTCTCAATCACATTGTCTAGGAATGATTGTCTTTTGTGGTTAGAATAATATAGCAGGGGTGCTCAATATGGGTGCCAAAATGTAGGCAATCAAGTAATCAGCCTTATTTTTCAAAAGGCTATGTACCAACAGCTCATTTTGAAGTTACTTCTGAAAAATGTGGCAACTTCAGGTCATAGCAATGAAAAAAAGTCAGTTTACTCCCAGGGAAACAGAACAGGTCTTTATTTAGCTACGTGCATTTTAACATTGTAACCGAACATTGCTATCTGTGGCTTCATATTGTTATCCTCTGGCAAAAAAAGTACTTAAAGCTATTAAATTTATTTTCCAGAAGTTTGGTTTTTTTCTTTTTTAAGAGGCATTTTAAAGAGGATGCAGTCATTTTAAAGTGTGTCAACTACGCAATCAGTACTACTCAACAGTGGGCTTTTTAATTTTAATTTACTTAAAAGGGTGGTTTACCTCAGCTTTACAGATGAAGTATATGTATTTTTCATTTCACTTGTACCAAAGTGACTTTGCAGCTCCTTCATGTCTTTAATTCCACGAGTCCTTCTGCAGCAGCCTAATACCAGGCAAGGACCACAGTTGCCTGTGGTTTAAATACAATTAAAAGCCACAAGATTAGAGCAGTGCATGTAACCTGCAGTCACCGTGGCTGGCACACAGGATCCTCTCAGCTGCACCTTGGCAAGAGACCTTGCAGGGAGTATTTGAAGCAGGCTGATCAATTGTCTGCACAGCCCCACTTCCATTTAATCTCGTCTTCTGCTTTTCCAAACAGATTATCAACACTTTGATACTGTCCAGATCTACCAAGGGGTTTTGTTGAAAGAATGAGGGTTGCAGTACAGCCCAAGGATATAACTAATATTCAATTAACCCAAAGTGTCCGAGACAGAAGATATAAAATATGTATGGCATTTGAATGCCTTTACAGCTTCTCCTGCCAGTGCACCAGTCGCTCTCTGACACTGCAGGGCTCCAAGATCTTGTGCCTACACATCCTACTCATAAGACAGAAAACATCCACTTAGAATCCTGCCAGGACAGGTTATTTTCTAAATAGAGACAGAATTTTCTAAAATGGGATAATCTGGCAATAAAATACCCATTAAATTCCTTCCAGAGACAGAATTCTGTACGACTGGAGGAATAAATCTTCAGAGTTAAGATAAAACAGTTAAAAGTCTTTGGGCATCTCTGCCATATTCCACAGTCCCAATAATTCATAGGCAATATAAATTTGAAAACAAGATACCTCTGGTAATTTTTGCAATTGTGTGTACTGCCAATTATGTGAATCATTCAGAGCTTCACAAGCCACAGGGAGAGACAGAGACATAGAGACAGAGTCCAAAAGCACAACATCTGCTGGTGGCCCAGGTGGCTCTGCTTCACCTGCCAGCTTTACACCAGACCCAGCAGGGCTTACCCAGCTGCCTCTGATCCTTCAACTGCCCCCTCATCTCAGGGAGATAAGGCTCCTGAAGGCTGCCTGTTTTCCTGGATTCTCCCCAAGAGCAAATTGGGAAGGCAGATTGCAGATGTGAGGGGAGATGGAAACATTCACCAAGCCTCAGCTTCTTACCCAGTACAGATCTTTGGTGAGGAAGGAAGACAGGGAGGCCACTGGGAATTATCTTCCTTCTTTAACACCTCCTCTGAAATGTTCTGCCTGAGCTGCCTCAACAGAATTACTCAGAGAATGAGGGAGAAAAGAAAAAGGCATTGACTGGAAAGGAACTAGTGCAAGATTCCCTGTGTGATTTTGAACTGGGAGCTGGGTTAATGGGAAAATAAGGCTGCCTTAGAGAAAATAGGGCTCTGCCAGAGGAATCCCTAAGACAAGCCTGTCCCTAAGCCCATGAAACACTGCCATTCTGAAAATGAGGGAGTTCTCAAGGGGCCCAGCAGAAACAGACTTTCTATGGTGGCCAGCCTGGCTGTTACTCTCTCTAGCAGCAGAGCCAGCAAAATTAACATTGCAAGCAATGTATTTCTCAGAAAAAGCACTTGGCTCAGAGTATTTTGATATTTGAAATATATATATCCTTCACTAAGTTTTTAATGAACATGTTTGGGCCAACTCAAGAAAAGCTGAATATTTCTGCCCAGAAACTGCAATTAAAATTCAGTCCATGTGATTGATGGACGTGCTATCCATTTCTGCCCCTTGATGACTGACAGAGCTCCTGAAGAAACCTATCAGTCAGGCAGACAAATAGGTTTGGAAAATGGAAGTACCTTCTTTGGTTCCAGCCCAGCCACTGACTATCAGAATTTATGGCTTGGAGGTTTTTCCTGAGCTCCAATGCTGACATAACCCAAGCAGGCATTTGTTGGCTGTTGCCATAGTGACAGCAGGCAGGGAATGTTCCAACAGCTCAGTGCTTGGCACAACGTCGCCTCTTTAGCTTGCTAACAAATGTCTGATTAAACATTCATGTTCCCCCAGACATCCAATCCATATGGATGACTGACTTCATAAACACTTGACCCAAATCCTGCTTTGTTCTGTGAGTGAGATGCTGGGGAAAGGAGCTGTCACAGCACAGCCTTGCTGCTACCAGGCACGGCTCTGATTTGGAAACTAAATGAACAGCAGGCAGGGGATCAAGCTCCTCTAGCTGCACATACTGCTCGAGTGACATGTGTCTTAGAGTCTTCATGATATTCACAGCCAGCCACAAAAGGGTGCTGAATTCACCATGAGTCACAGAGAAAGTATCTTTTAGGAAGAGTCATAACTTTTTCCTTGACTTTCAATGTGATCCCTGTCTTTCACTGATCTGCTCCACAAAAGAGATGAAGATCTTTCATCAACAGGTGCTGTTTCTCCACTTTGAACAGGTCAGACAAAGATATCCTCCCCATCCTCTTCCTGTTCCCTCTCACACAAATCCTCCCAGTGCCCCTCCAAGGACTACACATCCATCTCCTGCCCCATCCCTGTGTACTGCTGCAGCATTCTGTGGGAGAGGGACAAAAACTTTGGTCAGGGAAGGGGAATGCCAAGTTCAAGAAGTTGCCCCTCCCTGCCTCCCAGGCTGGAATGAGGATGGCATGCAGGGACTTTGAGGAACACACATTTATGTGCTGGAAGCTGGGGCTTCAGTTGGGACACAGCGAGAGCATGTGGCACTGTGGGACAGGATCAGGGGCAGCAGTGCAGAGGGAGAACAAAACACCTTCTGGAGATACTAAAACTGGTGCCTCATGACTTCAGAGGTTGGTGGTGGTGGGTTTTTTGTTCCTTTTAGGATTTCATGTTAGTGATATAGTAACATGTGCTGCGAGGCCTTTGCAGAGACACTCCAAGGGCTAAAATGAAACCTTGATTGAGCCACTGAACACGCTCTCCTGGCAGGCAAAAAATGTTCTTTTGGCCCTTTCCAAAGGCCCTTTTCACAGTAACAGAAAACATACTTTCTATCATCTTATTTCCTATCCAAGCACAAAAGAAGTTAAAGCCACACACAAGAAGAGAAGAATTTGTTTGTCAAAAATTTATCCTATGTTCATGCACATTATCCTAGAATAACTCATAGAAGCAAAGATCTATAGGAGATTTCATCTTATTTTCATCTCATCCTGCTTTAAAGACCCCTTCTGTCCTTTTCTGCTAGAAGTCATGCTACCAAGCCTTGGCTGCGATGCTGTGATGATATCCAGGGCTGCTAAACCCCAAACCTCCACTCAGCAGCACTCTGGGGGTGTTAGGGTCTCTGTGTGACAGCAGAGTGCCAGAGCTCTGCTGATGAATTCCTGTGGAACACCAGCTGAGGGACTTTCCTGCCTGGTGCTGGGCTCTCACAGCCTCAGCAGCAGGAGGAGCATCTACAAACATGTGAATACTCACTCCGTAACAGCATCACAAATTAGAGGCTGGGTTGTTTTTGGGGTTTTTTGTGGTGGTTCTAAAACCAGAGTTTATTGAAGTCAACTTCTGTGACTCTTGGTCATCTCTCACAACCCTGTGAAACTTTAGGGCAATCTCACTCTCAGTGGGATGTAATTGTCCATTTTGGCTTGGGCTTTGCCAGAGTAGACCCAGCACTCAGACAAAGAGAGTCATCCCACTGCCTCCAGCCCAAGCACAGCTCCCAGGACCTCATGGACACATGAAGTCACATGAAGTCACATGAAGTCACATGAGTCACATCAGCCACTAGCCACAGCAGCAGAGCATATCGAAAAACTGCCTCTCTGGCAGCCCCACACCTAGAGGACTGTAGGGCAGAACTTTAAAACACGTTGGTTTTCCCTTCAAAAGGATTTTTTTTTTTTTTTTTTTTTTTCTGGATGGATGTAGGATTTGAAATTTTTAAACGTGCAAATGTCTGGTGATATCTGTTAAAAGCCTAAAGTTTCCCTCTTCCCTCCAGATTGTTTTTGTAAATACACCAACAGAAGGGCTTTGTCTCCCTATATGTGAAACCACATAACTCTGGCACTTCTGGAAGAGGTTGTAATTAAATTCATTTAGTACCCATTTGTTGAAGAACACTGAATATTTTACAATCCCTCATCAAGTAAAGCTTACATAATTTAAAATAAAAATCTGATGCCAAGCCAGGAAAGGAGCACCTCAGAGACAAGATTCAAACCATTGTCAAGTTCTGCCACCAAGAGCTATGCAAGTCAGAGAATTAATAAAAACAGCAGCTTTTAGCCATTTGGGGATAGCAAAACATGTAGCTACTTCAGCCACTTCAGTAACTCTAGCAGAACACTAAGTCAGATAGAATTAAGCTTACATATCAGTTCTAGACACATTTAAAAAAAAAACAAAACATTTTTCTGTTATGTGTGTTTCTGTCTCAACATAACTTTAAAGACAGGAAAGCACCAAAAAAAGTGGTTGACTCCAAGCCCACTCCTTCAATGTATATACATGTCCAGCCCATAATTATCTCTGCCAGTTACATATCCAGTTTTTCCCAAGTGTCATTTCTGACTGGTTCCTCAGAAGGTTTCCACACCTGTGCTGGCAGGTGACTCTTCCTTCCCCTTTTCTCCCTGAAGGTCAGAGGCTCCATTTGAAGAATTTGTAATGAAAAGACATTTGAAGAATCCACATTTCTCAGTGCTTCAACATGCTCTCCAGTCTCTGGCTGACAGGTGGTATTAAAATCCTGAGCAGGCAATTGAGAGGCAAGGCAGGCTCAACAACCAGAGCAAGCAGACAGAAGCAGTTCTGAAAGTATTAGAAATCCCAGAAAACTCTCAGAAGATTCTGGCCATCAATTAAAAAAAAAAAAAAAAAAAAAAAAAAAAAAAAACAAAAAACAAACCAACAAAACCCCAAACAAACAAAAAAAAAAACACAGACCACAAAGTTCTCAGACAGGTCTCAGGCTCACTAACACAAATATCTGAAAAATGCTAACAATCTGCTACCCTATCATCTATCAGCAAACACGGGCTGGGGGGGAAATGAGGATGAATTTCATGAGACATAATAATTTGGCAAGGGAAATATGACTGAAATTCTGATGAATACCGATGCCTGCTTCTGGCCTTTTCCTTTCCAGTATGTAGTCAACAACCCCAGTGTGAAGGCTTGTGCTTTTTTTTTCTCCTGAACCATCCTGAGAATAATCCCAGCAGTGAAATACTTATTCCATTTCTTCTGCTTAAGACCCATAATACCTGACCCAGAACTAATTTAACATTTCTACCTGGACATATATTAAAACCTCACTTCTTGCAAACAAGCTTGGTTTCCTCCAAGGATTAAAACTGATGGAGCATAGAGCAAAACAAAAAAACCCAAAAGACCCAACTCAGGCCAGATCAACAGGCATTCAAATGTCCCGAGAACACAGAGAGGACAAACACCAGCTCTGAGAGGTTCCAGCATTTGACAGGATGGGAGAGCTGGGGGAGGCTCAGAGAGGCCTCAGAGCCCCTTCCAGTGCCTGGAGGGATCCAAGAGAGCTGGAGAGGGACTTGAAACAAGGGATGGAGGGACAGGACACAGGGAATGGCTCCCAGTGCCAGAGGGCAGGGCTGGATGGGATATTGGGCAGGAATTGTTCCCTGGCAGGGTGGGCAGGCCCTGGCACAGGGTGCCCAGAGCAGCTGTGGCTGCCCCTGGATCCCTGGCAGTGCCCAAGGCCAGGTTGGGGCTTGGAGCAGCCTGGGACAGTGGAAGGTGTCCCTGCCCATGGCAGGGGTGGGACAAGGTGGGCTTTAAGATCCCTTCCCAGCCAAACCATCCCATGACTCTGGTTTCCTTCCTCCAGTGCAGTTACTTGAGAAACTCCACACAACCCTTCCAGCAGGGCTGCACTGGAGTCACCACAGACTGCATTCCAGAGAACTGACAGGGGAATCAAAAACACATCAGCACAGGAACATCACCTGTGCACAATTTGTCAGCAAGTTTAAGTCAATATAATGGCCAATGCTGATAAGGAGAGGATGATAAGGAGGTGTTGCCACAACTGCCTTCTTCCCAACAGCTCCAAACACCACCCCTGCCTAAGGAGCTGCTCCATTTTCCTAGAGATTGCTTTTGTGAACCAAAACAACAAAAAAAGGGACTATGCCAAATATTACCTCAGTCAGCTTTCCTAAGCCATATAAGTGCCACTGCAAGGAAAACAAATCTGAGAAACTTGCTTAGGAGGAGTTCTGGGCTGCCACTTTAGTGGCATCTGCAGCTGTTCCTGTACCCAAAGGAAACAACACTGTTGTACTCTGATACTCCCAACTGGGGTTATCTTTTCCAGTGCTTTTATCTTCCCTGTTGTTTAACAGGAAACAGCTTATTCCTCCCAGTTCAGACCACTTCCAACAGGGAGACCCAAATAATCCTACGTATGACCAGCCACTTCCTATCAGCTTCAGACACAGCAAGGAGGAAACAAGTCTGAAACACAAAAGCTGGATGTATGGCAATCCTCTTACAGATTTTTCAGAAAACATCAGGATCTGCTCCAGCTTCAGACTGCAAGAAATGCCATCATGTGAGTTGCTCTTTAGCACAACCCACTCACAGTGAACATGTACAGTGATGCCCTGGGATCTGCAGGGAAAACAGAAATCCCTCATCCTTGCATATACCCCCACCTCCATGGTATCACAGACCTGCTTCCTGAAAGTCTTTCCTCTAGATCTCAAAATTATGCAGGTTTCTCATAAACCTGCTTTCACTGGGCTGCCAAGCCAGGAAGCAGCTCAAAGGTCTGGCTTTCTTCTCACCATCTTCTCCCAGATGCTGCAGAAAACCCAATGGGCCAAATGCCAAGTTTTCACCCCTCAACTATTTTACAATTTCTATCGACATACATAATGACTCTCTCAGCACAGCCTTTGTGAAGAGTTAACCCAGAAAGATTGAGAACTTCCTCAAGCAGAGCTTCAGAGATGGGGGTGTGTGTGCACAGGTGCTCCTGTGTGTGTGTGTATGCACATCCTGAGCAAAATCACAAGAGATGTTAACAGCTTCTCAAAAAGCCACCCAAACCCCCCCTGAGGTTCTAGAGCTCCTGTAGCTCAGAGTTTATTTCTGACATAAAATACAAAAGTTCAGGCCTTCCAGCCGCATGGCTGACATCATCTGAAATGCTGTAGCTCTTTATGGGTGTGATTTTCTGAGTCTGTGAAGTTTCAGCCTGTTAGTAGCTGATTCCTTCTTCCTGTGAGAGAATCCATTCCTTTCAAGGACAGTGAATGTAAACAAGTTCTTTATTTTTCATAAACACTTCTAGGTTCTCATAATAACTCTTTCACAGGTGTTGTTTCTATTATTTAACCAATGAAGAGAAGTGTTGTCTTTACTAACCAATCATAGGATTCTTCAGTGCAGCACGTTATAAAAGGGCTGTGTAAAATTGAAAATAAAACCTTCTGAATTTTCTTCTACCTGGAGTCAAATTCTTCATGTCCAACAGCGACATCTCTGTATTTGGATAAATTTTAAATTTCTATCTCCTCTATCAGTCATCATAGGAGGTATTTGTGAATGAATTAAGTATTAGAACAAACTCATGTTGGAACATTTTCCTGTGTTTGCAATGAAGATGAAGTGTTTAAAGTGCCTTTTGAGTTGGTGGGGTTACACAGAGAGATGAATCTTTGATCATTCCCTTCCCAAAAGGCCACCTCAGCTTCCCAGCCTTTCTTCCCACTGTGCATCATAAACTTAGTTTGTTCTCCTGCTCTTTGCCTCCCTAGCCTGGGATCCTGTCCCTGGATCCTCAGAGCTCTCTCTCTCCTGGCTCCCTGCTCCTTCCCTTCCACATCAAGATTGAACAGGAGACTGCTAACACTCACCATGGAAGGCACAGGCTGGCAGCAGGATAGGGACACCACCTTCCCAGAGAGGGGTCTGGGGTGGGAATAGAGCTGGACATCTGGAAAATGGAGGCTTTGTTGTGTTTACTCAGTAACTGCCACCTAAACCTGTGAAAATGTATCATGAGCACTGATAAAGCTCAAAGCACAATCCACCTCCACTGCCAAAGAGGAATTTTGGAAACATCTATAATATATCTATCTATATTATCTATCTGTAAATTCATCATTAATTTATCCATTAATTCACCATTATTATTACTAATGCATATAAATTGCCTTTTAGACCTTCAAAGAAGCTCAGTAAAAATAAATTGAACATTAGCATATTTCTTACAATTAGATTCTCATCACATTGCTAATCACAGTCATTCCAGTGAATAGGGTTATTTGAATAATCTTAGTTGCATTTTTGTATTGAAAGAGACAGGACAAAAGAGATTTTCTCTTGGAACTGGGGAAGCCATACAAAATGTATAATTAAGTACTTCACAACTGCTCAGTATAAACAAAAGTAAAAATAAATTGATGGTTCTTACTTGGAAGTGTTGTCTAAATATGATGGTGTTTTAATTAAAGACCCAAATCTATCTGTGTGAAGAGAGTTGAAGGAAAGTGTCATAAGGCATTAGGACTAAACAAACAGAAGTGAATATATAAGTTTGCAGTAAATCTTCAACTATAATGCTACATAAGTTTTTAAAATAATTCAGCAATCTCATAAATATGCAGCTTCAAGAACTAGCCCGATACTCTCAAGTAATTTTTTTCTCCCACAAAGACATTCTATCTGGTCATTTCATGTATCTTCAGGAGAAGACACTCTTCTGACTTCACAAAAGAACAAGTTCTTTGCTGTGCCTCAGCCTCACTGTGCAGGACACACAGAAACAGTCTGTGCAGAACATGTGGTGGACACATCCATCCCCATGTTCAGGTACCAGCAGATGCACCTGCACACTCAACCCACAGCAGCAGTGACTTTATGCTGTTCAAATCATTCCAGTGCTGAATTTGTGCCGTCCAAATCACTCCAGTGCTGAATTTGTGCCATCCAAATCACTCCAGTGCTGAATTTGTGCCATCCAAATCATTCCAGTGCCAAATTTGCGAGTTTATGCTGTTCAAATCATTCCAGTGCCGAATTTGTGTCATCCAGATCATTCCAGTGCTGAATTTGTGTCATCCAGATCATTCCAGTGCCTGCAGCAAGATTCAGTGGCACAAATAAAGCCAGACAAAAAAACATATTGGAAGCATAACTTACATGTGCATAAATTAATAGTTCAAAGTTTGATCTGGTGGGGGAAAATCCACTCTGTGAATCACTGCTGAGGGAAAAGTGTTAACAGTGAATTTGGGCTGACTTAAATAAACCTAGCACCCTTTGTAACAGCTTAGCTGTAGTCTGATATATTTTAAAAAGAAAATGTCCCTTCCTACCTGTGTGATTCACCAGCTGCATACAAGGATGCCAGATAAAAGGACTTCAGGTGTGAAGTAATTTCAAACAGGGCCCTACTACTGTTCTTAGTTTCACCAAAGGCTTTAATGTTGGAATTCAGAATATATTCCTAAACCTATGGACAGCTCCAAGCTAGGATGGGCTGTGAACACTCTGGGGTACAAGAACAGAATTCAAAATCACAGATGAGGGAAGCACTCTGAAATCAAAGAAAGAAAAACAACCAAACACCCAATTTTCTCATGAGAATAATCCATTTGGGGGATGCAAAGATAAACTAAGGACTAGATGGTGAATCCCAAACATGATACAATAATTATACCACTAAGCAAATGAATGCAACGTGATGTTGATAAAGACAATGCTCAGGCTATGATACACTCACCAAAAAATCTGGATTCTCCTTCCCTTGCTCAATTAGGGCTTAAAAAAAACTTTTTGGAGCACTACACTGCCATAAAATTATAAACCAATGGGTCCAAAGGAACTATCTAGAATAACAAAATTATTAGGAAGCATGATGCATGACAAAAAGTATAATAGAAGAAAATTTAAGACTACCATCTTCCTCAAACGCTTAGAAGATTACAAGGATGCTGGCAATCACCAGTCCTCTGTGATGACTCTGCTTAGGACAGAGAAAAAGTCTCAAAGTATTTAAATATGAGCAAAGAAAACCTTTTAAACCCAAATGGCAAATCTCTCAATCCAGAAAGGTGATGAGACTTCCTTTGCTGCAGGATTCTAAAAACAGATTTGACAAACACCTTTATTAGGAAGAAATTCTTAGCTGTGACAGTGGCGAGGCCCTGGCACAGGGTGCCAGAGAAGGCGTGGCTGCCCCTGGATCCCTGGGAGTGTCCAAGGTTGGATTACATGGGGCTTGGAACAACCTGGTCTAGGATCCCAGGATAAACAGAAAACCTAGGACACAATTTCTTAAACACCAGTTCACAGAGTCCTGGCATTGACACAAACTTTTAATGAGTAACCCAGAGAGTTGAGTCCTCAAGTTGACTATAATGGAATGCCATTCCATAACAAGAAAGCAGCTGGTAGCTGGAAGCACCTGGAAACCCATGGAGCAGCTCATTTCCTGGAGTTGTACTTCTTTTTATTAACAACAAAAAAAGAGCAGATCTAAATTAAGAAGCTCAGAGATTTTTGAGCCAGAGAACACTCTTGATTCTTAAGACACCCAGGAGAATTTTCCTTTTTACAGTTATTAAACAACTGTGTATCAGGATTGTGTTAAGCAAGCAGGGACCTTTGTATGGTTTTACCATAAGAGGGGATTAAAGTCCCTGCTTCTGCTCTGAATAACACAAGGCTTAAATATTTAGAACATGTTTTTTCTCAAACCATTTCTACTCTCCACTTTTATCCCTCCCCTTCAGTATTTTTAGAAAACTTAAGTCTCAGAAAGAAAAATCTCTTCGCCTTCTATGCCAGTGTAGATGCAGGAGGTTTAATGTCATACTTTCTAGAGGGAAATGGTTGAGAGAGACAGATGGCCCATTCTGCCAGAATTGCAAACAAAAGCTCAGCTCTTCTACCTGAGGAATTTTCAGCATCTGAAAGTTAAACCATTTAAGCTACAAGATTTTGAAAAGTGAATGTGAACTAGGAAATTTTTCTAATGTTAAGCTTCACTTAAAGGGAACACATTTATGATCATATAATCCAAGCACAAAATGGGAGAACGAGGATCAAGCTGAGGAAAAATTCTTGTCTGACTCCAAAATGGGCAAACAGATACAGATCTATCAAGGGGGTAGGATGACACTCTGGTGATTTGAGCTCTCAGTGCATAATCATAGAAAAACAGATGGGTTTGGGTTGGAAGGGACCTTAAAGTTCATCCAGTCCCACCCCCTGCCATGGGCAGGGACACCTTCCACTGTCCCAGGCTGCTCCACGCTCCTTCCAACCTGGCCTTGGGCACTGCCAGGGATCCAGGGGCAGCCACAGCTGCTCTGGGCACCCTGTGCCAGGGCCTGCCCACCCTCCCAGGGAACAATTCCTGCCCAATCTCCCATCCAGCCCTGCCCTCTGGCACTGGGAAGCCATTCCCTGTGTCCTGTCCCTCCATCCCTTGTCCCAAGTCTCTCTCCATGTTTCCTGGAACTCCTTCAGGCCCTGCAAGGCCACACCTGGGTCACCCCAAAGCTTCTCCTCTCCAGGCTGAACAATCCCAGCTCTCCCAGCCTTTCCTCCAGCAGAGCTGCTC
>VZUI01045617.1:0-68443 GCA_013401135.1 Cettia cetti | reverse complement strand
GGGGCCGCGGGGCGGGGCGGGACCGCCGGGTAGCGGCGGAGCTCGGCCGGGACGCGCCGCCGCATCGCCGCCCCGCGCGGGGACCGTGTGCGCCCCGAGCGCAGCACAATAGCCGGGAGGAGGAGACAGGGAAAGGGGCAGGGGGAGAGGAGGAGAGAGAAAGAGAAAGCACAACACGGGGGCTGGCGAGGGAGCGCGGAGCGGAGGGCTCTGGAGCGTGGCCGCGCTGAGGACCGTGCCCAGGACGGCGGCGACAGGAGGTGGGTGGGGGGCGATATTTACCTTCCCTCCCCCGCCCCGAGCCCGCTCCTTTGTCCACGCGCTTTGAAGTGCTGGGGGATCGCCGGGGTGGGAGCATTGTTGTTCGCCAGCAGACGATCAGTCATGCCGGGGAGAGAGTAGCGAGTGTACGCGGGGCTGGGGCCGGCAGAAGCAGAAGGAGACGGGGAGGAGAGAGGATTGCGAGAGAGGATTGCTGCCTGCCTCCCAGTGCCCTGCATGGACCGCGAAAGAGACGCGCTGAGTTGACCCTGCCCGAGCTGTTTCTGCTTCTACATGTGAGATCCGGTTGCTTTTTTCTTTCCACCTCTTTCTCTCCAGCCTTCTTCTCGTATTCTCCACTTACTCCCGTATGCAAAATGGTGGACCCTGTGGGGTTTGTAGAGGCTTGGAAAGCACAATTTGCAGACTCTGAGCCTCCTAAAATGGAGCTGAAATCTGTGGGAGACATTGAACAGGAACTGGAGATGTGCAAAGCATCTATCCGGAGACTGGAGATGGAGGTTAACAAGGAGAGGTTCCGCATGATTTACCTGCAGACTCTTCTGGCAAAGGAGAAAAAAAGCTATGATAGACAGAGATGGGGGTTTAAACGTGTTTCTCAGTTGCCTGAAGGGGGTGCAGAGCAGCAGATCCAGGACCTGCATCATCACCAGTCTGCTGACCAAGACGAATATGAAAAAAGCAAGTCACATCCCGGGGAGGAAAAGTTCAAACCCAGGATACCCTCTATGCGGAAGCTGTCTACCCAGAGTGATGGGTCAGACCTGTCACCTTTGGACAGTCCCCACCATGGAGAAGGAGAGCAGGACAGGTGTAAGTACTATGGTGAAGAGAAACTGAAGAGAGTTGTAGAAGACATGGAGAATCGCTGTGATACAGATGGCTCTCCTTCAAAACACAGGTCGGCTTCCACTCGCAGACTGGTGGGATCTGCTGAGAAGGAGGGATCATTTGAACCTAAGGAGAGAGGGAACAGCACCAGCGTGGCAGCCCTAAGATCCAATTTTGAGAGAATGAAAAAGGTTAATTCGCATTCTTCTGGAGATAACAAGGATGTAGTTGAAAAGCCCTTTTATGTGAACATGGAGTATCATCATGAGAAGGGTCTAGTAAAGGTCAATGATAAAGATGTTTCTGATAAAATAAGCTCCCTTGGTAGCCAAGCCATGCAAATGGAACGCAAAAAGTCCTTGCACTCCCTCCCTTCTAACATGGTACCCAGCTTCAGTGAGTTCCAGAGGCCTGCCTACAGGGGAAGGTCCTCAGAGAGCAGCTTTGGCTATGATGGAGAATATGAGGATGCTGAACTGAACCCCAAGTTTCTTAAAGATAACCTGATTAATGCCAATGGCAGCAATCGCTCACCTTGGCAGCCCATGGACTTTCAGCCATATCAGAGTATCTACGTTGGTGGAATGATGGGGGAAGGAGAAGGAAAGGGATCTGTTCTGCGAAATCAGGGTCCAGCTGACCAGGAAAAACATCTCACGTGGCCCAGGAGATCTTATTCCCCCAGGAGTTTTGAAGATATTGGAGGAGGATATACTCCTGATTGTAGCTCTAATGAGAACCTTACCTCCAGTGAGGAAGACTTCTCCTCAGGACAGTCCAGCCATGTCTCCCCCAGCCCCACCACGTACCGCATGTATCGGGATAAAAGCCGTTCCCCCTCGCAGAACTCTCAGCAGTCCTTTGACAGCAGCAGCCCACCAACCCCCCAGTCCCAGAAACGGCACCGGCAGCAGCAGGTCATCGTGTCTGAGGCCACCATTGTGGGTGTACGAAAAACAGGACAGATCTGGCCAAGTGATGGAGATTTGCCCTCTGGGAGATGTCACCAGGACAGCTGTTTCCACGGGGATACAGGTGTGTACCAGCTCTTTGCTTGGTCTTTTAAATACATAGAGCAGGGAATAGCATCTTGGAAATGAATGGGACACCCTGGGTGAATCTGTGAGGGGGCAACTGTTTCATGTGAGAGTTCTATGTTTAATTTGTAGTTTTGCTGTTTTAGGAAGATCCTACAGAAGTATATGTGAAACAGCATTTTAGGAATTCAATCTGGATTCCCAGAAGGGTTGACTCAGGCTTCTCTTGAGGGGATCGATGGAGTCCCATGTTAATAATTTCTTCAAGTTTCAGTCTGAACACTGAGGTGAAGAGGGGCCAGAACTTGACCAGGTACTCATCATTTGTGGTGAATTCACCACCAGTTTATTCCCTCCCTCATATTTGTGCGCTGTGGAGTAGTTAAAATCTGCCTCAGAGGTGGTAGGATGCCAGCAAGCCACAGCCTGAGGGTTTTGCCAGAGCCTTACCGATAATGATGCTGCTCCCACAGTCTTGTTTTTTCCTGTCTGTATTAATTGCAGTGCTAGTTTCTCGTTCTGTCTCGTGTCAACCTTCAATTAGAGCTGATGGGAGGTGATGATTGTGCAGCTCTGTTCTTGGAGCTTTCTGCTATCTCTGAGTGAAGGGAGAACTTGGAATATCAGGAAGCCTCGAGGGAAAAATGTTAACTAAATTTCAGCAGCATAAAACTTTTCATTTGAGGAAGAATGGGCAATGTTTGAACCCGTTCTTATGTAAGTCATTCAGGCATGCAGGTGTGTCTGTGGAATCACAGTGAGTTTATAGGTGGAAGAGGCGTACAAGGAATTACATTAATTCAGATGGATTTTTTGAATATATGTGGATGTCTGAGCCTATTTAGCCAGGCAAGGCATGTAATGTAAAGAGTATCTTGTGCTAACACCAGTAGTCTCCTGTGCAGTAAATGAAAATCAAATCCAGGAATGAAGAAAATAGGAATGTTTGTTTTGACAGATTTCTTTTATTACAAATAATTCTCTCATGGGTTTTCTTTGTCTCTTTGAATCTCTCATTTTAATAAGGGATTAACATGCTATTTGTCAATGGCACCAAGTTCTTGTAGTAGTGGGTGAATTCAGAGGCCTGTCAGAGATGTCACTTTCTCAGGTTGTGAGAGTTTGCTCTATTACTTCACAGAAGAGTAACTTTTCCTGAAGAGGATGCCTGGTTTTACTTTCCCTGCTGATTGTTTTTGTCAGCAGTACTTTTGGGAGCAACAATGGAGGGAGAACTCTTCTGTGCCCTGGTGCCTTCCTCTCACCCATTGTGTTATTGGGAGGCTGGACAGTTGTAGTGGATATTCAGTGTACATGGAAGCTCTGCACCTCTTCACAGTGACTTCTCCCTTATCAGATTGGAGGTACATCCCTGTTTTCTCTCTGGGACTGCTGCATTCTTTCCTGGGTTTTTGAGGGAGAGGCTGAGTCTTGTGCTCATTTGAACTGAGCTCAACCATCTGTCTCTGCTCGTGTTTACTGATGCTCTTTAGATGACTGGGAAGCCTCCTGGCAATTTCAGTTTTTGCAGAGGGAAACAAAGGGGTGAAAATAACAAAGGTTGATAAAGCTTGAGGATAAATTTAGCTTTCAAAAAGGCATTAGATAATTTTTATTTTAAATAATTTATCTGGGATGCAGTGATAAAAAAAGAGGCAGCTGAAAAGTCAGAACACTTACAACTCCTAGATGTGCCGGAAAGCTTTGTGTTGTGTTCCTCAGGATGACCACACATTGCAGGCAAGGACAGAATGTAACTGATCCACCTTCTGCTTTCCTCAGCTCAGGGGGTGACATGGCAAGCTTAGCAGGAACTTTCACCAGATGGCTAATCAGTACTGTCTTGCACATTAGCTGGTGGCAACTTTTTACTCAACCAAAAAGGCTTATGCCTTCAGGAGGACTGTGTTTCTGATTAATTCCTGCTGAGCATCGTTTTATAGGAATTTTCTTTTCTTCCCGATCGGGATGAATTTTGATCTGAAACCAGTTGGCAGAACCTCATTTTCATAAAACAAACAAAAGGCCTGAGAGAGCACTGTGTGATTATCTGGCTGGCTCCCCTTCCCAGCTACCCCGCTCTGCTGCGGGCTGTTCTCCATGACCACGTGATACCAAAGCCATTCACACATCCAGACAGATTTTTCCAGCACCTGTGGTTCAGTCAGTGGTTCTGCCAGGCTTCCCTAAAGTTTTGCTTGAACAGAGTGCAAGTTTGAATCACAGTAGGTTCTGGGCAGCTTTAATGTTAATTAGCATCAAGTGGGGTTTTAGTCAACAATACTTAACTTCCCTGTGTATTCAGATTGTTGTGTGTTTTTTGGCTTTGCCTTTGATCACTCTTCCCATGGTAATGCTGAGTGTGGTGTGGACAGGTGCAGTGGGAAATTTCCATCTGGATCTGTCCCAGTGCTCCTTGAGCTTGGCCAGCAGACATGTGCTGTTCTGTCCAAAATATGAGTTCACAGTTAAGTGATGTTTTCCTGATTTTGTATTACAAAAAAAGGACGTAACTCTGAAGTGGATGGGGTCTGAGCTAAAATTTGAATCTAAGTTTTTGGAGGTGGATTATCAAAAACCTTAAAGCAGACCAAAGTGTAGTAGGCTTTCAGTTTTTTTCCAAGGAGCAGCATGAGAGCTCCAAGGTTGAGATTTGGTAATAGCTGTACTTTCTATTAAATGCACTTAATGGAGCCTGGGCAAAGATATTGATATTAGGATTAATTATGTATCACTAATTTCCCGTAGTGGGAATAGAAAAAAAATCACATCTTAACTTTGCATTAAGCTTGCATATTTTTACTATGATTGTGGAGAAAGAACAAGATTTTTAAAATTCTGCCTTCTGTTAAGTGTTAGTTGCAGAAATAGACATGAGAAAAGCCACTCGTTGTGCATTTATGCTTATGGTCAAGGGGAAAGTTGCAGAGTACTGTTATGGAATGATGAGATCTTGCAATGGCCTCAGCTGGGACAGTTTTTAACTAACAGCACTTTGTTAATGAAGAGCACACTAGAGCTGTTGCTTGGCTTTGGAGCTTGCTGCGTAAAATCAGTGCGCTCACTCTGTGTGAAATGGTTTTATCTGTCTGCACAATAACATGCAAACTATCTCGAGTCCACATAAATAATATTTCCTGCAGGGCTGCTTCCCTCAAGGTGCCCCAGGAGTACCTTCTCAGGTGGTGCTCTGAGAGAGCCATGCCAGGCTCTTTCTCTAGACAGCCACCAACCACCACAGTGCTCACTGTGAGGTCAGTTTGGGGATGTGTGTCATTTCATTCCATTGCAGGCAAGTTCTACTTATTTTAGCCTCTACATGTGGGAGTTCTGAATGTCCCTTTCTGGAGAGCATGGAACGTTCTCTGTATTTTTAGTGAGTTTAATGTAGAGAAGAGAAAGAGCAGTGGAATTTATGCATGTGAGCTGTAAGCCTCACAATTTCTGTTATGTCATAAGGCCATTTTAAAATTCCTGCTTACCTAGGGCTGTAGGTTCTTCATGTTTTGTGTGCCTTAAATCCCTGACAAGATTGGCAAGCATCTGAATTTCCTGCTTTGAAGACAAACTTTACACTACTTATTTGTAAAGCCCCAAGAAAGCACGTAGTATATCAACATGGAAAGACCTCGTTCTGTACCAGTTTCTGCAAGGGTTTGCTTCCTGAGCTATTTGCATATTCTGAGATCTTAGATAAGTTTCTTAACTCGGCACTTCTTCCACCCAGTATTCTATTCTGTGAATTTTAGTTTGGAGATGTAATTTGAAAAGTTCTTTGTGTGATTTTGCAGACCTCTGAGGCAACATGCTAGTCCTGTTGCTGTTGTTCAGAAGCACAACTTCCCTTTAAGCATCTGAGGCAGACTTCAGTCCACTGTGTAGAGATTCTTCCTTCTGAGGAGCTGAAATGAAGGAACTTTTATAATGTGCAGATTACTTGGTAATTTTAGGGCCTGCTGACCACAGGTCCTGCTTTCCATCTGTGACTTACATTGGATCAATAATGCAGCTTAAATTTTCCTGACACTTGTTTAGTTCATTTTGCTATTACTTCTTAAACATCTTTTAATTCTTTCCTGTGATGATCAGTGATTTCCTAGGAGCACTGATTCCAAGATGCTGGTTAAATGCAACCCCCCACCCTGCCTTGGTTTTCAGTGATTTAGTGGCTGTTGAGATTGTGGAGATGATCGGGATGCTTGCACTACCACTCCCCTCTTCTTAGTCTGGGGGAGTGAAGAGCTCCCTCTCTTTCTCTTCCAGATTTCTCTTTCCCTCCAGCAGAGTTTAATGGAATCTATGGAGCTGCTTTACGTCTCCAGTGATTACAGTGGACTCTGAAGTGTTTGTTTTGTTCCTCCTTCCACTGAGAGTTGCTGATGTTTACCTCAGGCCTACCAGAAGTAATAGCAGGTAGATAGATTTTATTTTTTCTTTTCTTAGGTTCACTCTAGATCAGGTACTTCTGCAGTCACAAAGCACTTGCCTTTGAGTGTAAAGCAATCCATGTAGTAGTTGTCTGGTAGTGGGGAGCCCTGGAGACTGCTGGTGTCCCCTCATCTGCCTGTGTGAAGCTCATTTTCATGGTCCATGACAGGGAGACCAAAGTGGGACTGCCTTTCCTATGGAGTGAGCAGACAGAGAGCTGTGAATTCTGCAAGCAGTGGGTCAGAAAGCTGCTTGTCCTCCCTGCCCCCTTAGCAGCAGTTTCGAAGGGAAACTGGCAGTGGAGATGGGCTCGCTTTGTGCAGCTGCCGCTGCTGCCACGGGGCTTCTTGCCTACTGGAGGCAGCCAGGGGCCTGTGGCTGGGCAGGTGAAATGCATTACCAATGCAGGCCTGAAGTGTGGGAGAGGTGTAGAAACTCAGCTAGCACCAAGCAGCCCCGGAGCCATAGGATGTCCATGCAGCATCCATACTGTGATGAGCACAGACTGGAATGCTGTGCTGGGTACAAAACTGTTGGACCCAGGTGATTCCAGCTCGGAGAGTTCGCAGAACCAGGGGCTCGAGCCCTGAAGCTTTGCAGTGACTTTGGGAGTGATTTACTTTTGTTGTGTAGGTGATGGACTCTAAAGCAGTGAATTCTATTGGCAAATGAAGTGCTTTGGTCTCCTGCGTCTTCTCACATCTAGCAAAGCAGTTCTTTGCTGTGATTTTAACCTTGAAGATTTTGATTGTTTAGTGTAAATATACATGACCCCATGCACAGATTTCCAGGGTGCAAAACTGGAACGTTATACTCTTAATTCTTACAGTTATGCTATCTCAAGCTAATGCTGAGAAAAAGAAAGCTAAGAGCTTACTAATTTGTGGAGTTAATTGCTCTACCGTTTTTCCTAAGTGCTTCCATTTGTCTAATATCTCTGGTTTGGATATTTGGATAAAATGCTAAGTACCATGTTCAGTCACTCTTTGATTGACAGCTTGCTTTTCACTGCCACCAGAAAGTTTCACTGAGACCTGAGCATAAAATAATAAAAAGAGTTGACTGAAATGGCAAGGAGGCATCCTGAGTAACAGATTTGGGATGAAAGAAAAATAAGGTTTAATTATAAAATTTGCTAAACCTTCAATTGTGGGTTAGGAAATGCTTATTTTTGACTATGGGGCAGCACACTAGAGCTACATACTGACTCTTAAAAGAAGTGTTGGGGTGGGGGGGTGATTTGTAATCCAAATTTGGCTTTGCAGGCTACCTGAAAGAAGGGCCAGCAAAGGAGGCCTAAGCCTGTGAAGGTTTGGGCCTCAGTAACCGGCTGGAAACAGTTCTTCCAGTTCTAGCATGTTTGCTCTCTAATGCCCTCCCTTGCTCCCCAACCTCTTAGGGGTAAACAGTTATCATGCAGAGGCAAGGGGGACCTGTATTTCAGCTTCAAGGAATTTTGGAGGTCAGTCCATAAAGGTTAATGAGGTGAGACTTGGCAAGCTGTTTGAGAATTGCTCCATTTCAATTACCATAGGGAAGCATATTGCTGCTCATGAAAATCAGAGTGTTGATTGGAGGCACAGCTTATCTGGAGCTTGCTTTTCCCCAGAGAAACCAAGAGCAGCAGTTTGGGGTTTTTCTTACCGTCTCCTCTTTGATTTGTTCTGCTCAGTAAGATAAGCATGGAAAGAATAATAAGGGTCTGATCCTGTTCTTCCTCTGGTGAGATATCATTGGCTTTAGCAATCCTTTGCTGGCACATATGGGAAAAGAAGTGGTGTTCCAGTCCAGGTTGAATGGCAGATGGATGGAGGGGTAGGCTGCAAGTGACTAGAAAAATGCTGGCATGGATTAGCTTGGGTGAGCTGCATGTGAATGAAGTACTTCCAAAACAACAATTTGAGTGTCTTGGGTTACAAAGCAGGTTTTGGCCAGCTCACCAGATGACAAAGTGAATTGCTTTCCTGATCATATCTTTAAATTACAAGCGATGTGAAAATAACCCTAAGCTGTAAGTAAATCTGTGAATGTTGGTCTTACTGCTGACACAGTTTTACAAATCCATAACTTCTCTAAATTTTTTTCAAATTGTACTGTATGTGTTTTAAACAGTAAAAGTGTCCTGTGTAGGACAACGTGGTGTATTTCTGTCATAAAATCTGGCTGCTGTTTGTAAATCTGTCTATTACTAAAACAACAAAGCAAGTCTCCCTCTCCCTGTCTTCTCCCTAAGTGCCAAAATGGTATCTCTCAGACCCTTTCTTAACCAGGTTATGGCTCATGCAATAATCAGATTATTGCAAATGTAATTGGAGTCTCTGCTTTAGAGAAAGCTCTGCCCAAATGTGGCAGCTGCAGTCAAGTTAGTTGCTCATGGCTACACGGGGACTCGAGGAGTATGTGTGTGAGAATACAAGGACTGCCCTGTAGGAAGAGGGAGTTACTAAAGTTCAGTGTGTTGGTTTATACTACTGAATTGTGCCTGTTGGTATTACAGGCCTTTTGCATCGTTCTTACCTTCTGTTATTTTGTTATTTGCAGTCATTTCACCAATCTCTGTTAATATTGGGTGGGGTGTGTTTTTAAAAAATTATTGTTTATTTTATCTTGTGGAGGATAAGGATTCTTTTCCAAAAGAGTAGATCCACCACAACCTTCTTTCTTTTAAAAATAATATATTTTTAAAAACCTCTAAACCACCTCAGGAGCTTCTGCACGAGTTTTGAAGTATCCAAAATTCCCAAATTACTTACAGGTTGGTCTGTGACAACAACACAGTAGCAAGTACGGCAGGCTGCTGTGGATCAGCATGTGAGTACTGCGTGCAGCATTATCTGAAATCTAAGCAAGCAGCCCTTGCAGGAGGAGTTTCTGAATAGTGAGTAACTTGTGTGCTTGGACTGCAGCTCCTCTCCTTGAGGTGTGGGGAAGTGCACTGTGCAGCCTTGGCTCACTCTGTGTGTTTACTTCTTAAGAACTTCAGAATATTCTAGACTCCACACTGAAATGCAGCTCCTTCTCTGATGGGGTATTTACCAGCTATTCTGTTATCAGCAATTATGTACTCCCTTGGCTGCAGAGCTAAGGAAGGAGTGCCCATTTTGAACCCACAAGATGGGTGAGGCTGGAGCACGCTGTTCTTAGGACAGTTTGAAGAAACCCAACACACAAAAAGCCACCAAAAAATAACAAATCCCTTTTGAAATGGGCCAGCAGCTTCCTAGAGTAATCTGTTCTGAAGGAAAAGACCTTGTGTTCCCTGGAGCATCAGGCTCCAAATGTATTTGAGCTGCTAAAAAGTGAATGTAATTGGTCTGCTGTCACTGGGGAGGAGTCCCATGCACACACAGTGCTGATTTGCTGCAGTGCACTTCCATCGCAGGGTAGGACTGCCCAGCAGGACAGCCCCTGCCTGGGCTCAGGGCTTCCCTAAAGAGTTAGCTTATGGTGCTGATGGTGAGCTAAGGCACGGAGCACTTGTTTCTGTGACTGTTAGTCCAGCTGCCTCAGATCATAATTCACTGCCTCATCCTCAGTTTTGCTTCCTGCTAACCTAGAGCTGCTCCAGAAAATTTTTTATAGCGGCCTGAAGTGACATTACTACATGAAGTTCCAGAAAATAATATGCTCAGAACAGTAGATCACTTTTGGAAGACTTGGACATGTTTTCTCCTGTCTTTGCCTGTCACTTCTGTAAGCTGTCTCCTTTAATTGAATCCTTTTAGGCAGAACAGGTATGGGAGTCCCTTCCCTGGGTAGGACATTTCTGCTTTACACTCTCCTGAGGTGGTCATTGGACCTCTCAGTCTGACAGGGATGAAATCACTGACATCACTCTGAGAAAACACAATAATGCCTCAACTGTCTTTGAGGAAATCATGGTATTTGGATGAATAAACTTGTCTTTGCCAGCTTTATCAATTACTTACTTGAATTTCTTTATTAGCCAGCAAAGAATGTCCAGGTGCAAAATTCTGTTGCAGTTCTCCCACCTAAAACTAATTGTGGTGGATACCAAAGCCAGTGCTTAGCTGGTATTAAAAGTGTCCTGTACAGGTGGTGGGCATTCTACACTAAATCAGTGGCTGCAGTGAGGAGAGCACATCTTGCAGTCCATTCCTTGTTGTAATTTTCTTGTTTTTCTTGATTAGAAAGCTGAGGAGTGAAGTCTGAATTGCAAGTAGGAAAAAGAATCTGACAAGCTGTCAGATGAAAATATTCTCTTTAGCCTGGGGACATGCACCACTTCTCTAGTCCTAATATTGATCATATGGGGTAAATGGGTATCAGGAAGAGAACGTTTTAGTCAAATCCAGAGTATTGTCTCAAAGGCTTCCTAAGCTGGAACAAGTACCTCTCAGCTCACATAAGCAAGGTCCTCAGGGGCCCTCAAGAGCTGCTTCTGACTCTGACAGAAAGCTAGTGCACTTAATGTGAGCAATACATTGGGCTTAACAGTCACCTGAATAATTGTTTGGGTGAATCTTTTGTTCAGCCTTTTCTCCATTGGCTTCTTTCCTGAGGAGCTTACTCAGGGGAATGAAGTATACTGAATAACTCATTTGTGTTCTCCATTGTCTGCTGTTGCCCTCTTTCCCTTGAAACCTGTGACTGTAATGGGCCCAGAGGCAGATGCTGCTCGAACAGAACTCATGATGAGCGTGTGTCTGATCAGGTGAGGAGGCTGGTGTGTGACAAGGAGGATTGTGTTTAGTCCTTGAGTATATGCAGGAGAGCTGGTGTGTGCTCAGCTCAACAGGGAACCTGGAAACCATTTGCTGTCTTACACCTATTCAACAATTCAGTTTTTTTCTGGCAGAAGGGCCATTGGCACACCTGGCTGATGGTCCCCATACTCTTTTCAGGTGATAGAGATCAAGAAAATTCTCTGGTTTTCCTTTGGTGTTTCAGGTGGTGTACTGAGCTACAGGCCTGGCTGCCTTCTTGAATTGATCTGTACTGCATGACAAGGATGAGAGACTGATTGCAATTTTGAGATGCTTTTACATGGTCTGGTGCTCTTGCCATTCAGATGAGGGCAGGGTTCTGCTTCATGTGAAAGCAGAAGGTCTCTCATATCTTATGAATTTATATGAGGCCACAGTGAAGACAATTATTTCCCACTTTTCTGTATTCTTAAGTGATGTTTTAACACACGATGCAGAGAATGCAGGGCTGTCACTGCACCTGTTTGGGCTTTGGAGTGGCACTTCCTCTGACTGGCTCAATTTGAAGATCCTCCTGAGCACAGCTGAGCAGTTCCACAAACCCATAAGCCTTTTCTTTTGTACTTGTTGAGAAACCATACTGCTTTGTATAGAAATATTTACATAGGATTTAAACATCACTTTGACCCTTGCTAATCCAAATTGATTTTGCAACTTCCGTATGCACTGGGTGAAATATGCAGTCACAGAGCTGAAGTCAACTTGCTATTACCAGTTTCTCAGTATTGCTAAAAGGGTCAGTGTTCTCAATAAGGAGAAATATCAGGAAAAAAGGTTGGAATAAGTAAAAAGGAACGAGTAAGAGTTTAACAAATTTTGTTTAGTTTTTTTTCCCCTTGGGTTATTGTTTTTGTTTTGTTTAATAGTTGAACACACCAGTGGCTACTCTTGAGACCTCAAACAGTGTCTTAGCAAAGACTTGATTGAGGTCTTGCTGATTCCAGGGGATTTCTAGTGACTGTTTTGCTGTGAGTGAAGCTCCACAGCATTAGCTGTTTGTTTCTATGTAGCTACCTGAACCAGAATTTCCCAAGATACTTTGATTTTGAAGTTTGAACTTGAGCTCTGGCTTCAAAAGAGCTGATAGGATCTTCACAGGCTTAGATTATAAATATTTTGAAAGTGACATGCATGCAGATTATGCTGTTTCAGTGGCAGTACTGGCGTGGCTGAGAGCTGGCTCAGGGCTATGCTGGGCAGGCAGTTCAAAACCAATTGGTTTTGAAGTTTCTTGTACCTCTTGGAGAAGAACTGTGTTAGCTGGCCATATGTATCTACCATGCCTCCTGGTTAGGTGCTATGGAAACACTAATGCAATTTAGAAAGCATTTTTTCTTTATTTAATAATTCTTTTAGCCATCCCGCATCTGCCATTCTGAAGGGGATAGTGGCCTGACCAAGTGTTTACATCAAAACATCAGATACATTCTTTCCAATTTGCCCAGTCCTCTGAGCTAGGACTCTCTCAAACTGAGTTTTAGTTAGGTAGGGTTTTTTCAGTTTTCATGGAGAGAAAAGTCTGTCTGTTATGTCTCTAGAGCACCTGAGGCAGCAGAGCAGGAGCCCCCCTCTCTGCTGGGCCGTTGTCTGCAGGCAGCCGAGGCTGTGTCACACCGTGTGATGGGGCTGTTCAGTGCCACTGACCTGGCCCTGTCGTGCTCAGCAAACCTGCCCTAGGCCTGACCTTGACTACCCCAAATTCACTCAGCCTTGAGCACTGACCTATACATAATTTGTTGTGGTCTCTGCTCAAACTGAAACACATACTAATGTGATCTAAGCTCTGCTTTGTTCTGTGCTGATAGGTAAACGTAATAAAATTTCTACTGCAGACTGCAGATAAAGGGTTACACATCTTCCTCCAGTTAGTGTCCTCCATTCCAGAGCATGTTAGAAATCTCAATATCTCCACTTAAAGCAAAGGAGACCTGATTATCTGTTATATAAATGTGTTCTGAATATATATGTTCACAAGAAGGATATGAAGAGGAAGAATTTTTAACTTGAATGTTTTATTCTGTATATAGGTGTTTCAGACTGGTTTCAATGTATATGCAAATACTCACTGATGCAAAGATACAAGCTAATTTAGAGAGTTCTACCTAAACTTTATAAGGAAATTTTCCTTGTAAATAGACCAATATCTGGTTAAGGAAGCATTTTGATGCTAAAACTGGTTTTCCCATTAATAGACACTTGCCATGTAGAGCTGATGCACATTGAAACAAGCCTGTTTAATAGTCTTTAATAATTGGTTGCTTTGTGGTTGTGTTTTTTAGTTTGTAAGGAAACGAGTCATTTGCAAGTTTTTTTCCAAACACATGTAAAGAATGAAAAGGGAATTTAAAAAGAAAAACAGCCTTAGGTTTATAGCAAGCTTTTATCTTAATATAGTGATTTGCATAAATAAATTTTCAAGTGTGTTAATGAGGAAATATGCAGCTCAGTCTTTTGAGTTGTTAGAACTCAGGGTTTTAGCTGAATTTTGGTGAGTTCCAGTGTACTGGAATCCTATTCAGGGTTTTTCTTCTGGATCATGCATTAATTAGTAAATTAATTCACTTCCTCTATAGGTATGTGTTTAGAAATTGGTTTATACCCATATTTAACTTTTAAAGGAAAATACCGTCCAAAAAAAAAAAAACAACAAAAAAAAAAACCCCAAAACTAAACACAATGAAAAAACCTGACTTCTGTTGTTCTCTTGCTGGAGGGTTTGCCCTTTCACTGATTTCTACTATTCATATTATTGCTTCCACTATTTCTTTTTTTCTATTTAATTCTGTGTTCATGTTAACTCATTCAGGTTCCTCTCTAAGTAAGTAAATCCAGAATCTGGGTTTATTGCCTGTGGCTGTGGTTCCTGCTTGTGTGTTAATCTCTGGGTTTTCTACTTCTTCCTTTTTATGTTTCTTTGCTTAAAATTTGAAGCATGAGCTGCCTTGTCTTACAACATGTATCTGTATATGTCTTCCAGTATTTCTGTATTATGCCCCTTGAGGCTAAATCTTGATTTAAATTGTCTCTGGTGCTAAAGCCTCATGCTGTGACCTGCTGCCCTGTCAGTCGTGCCAGCAACTGCTCATTTCTAGGTTCACGCTGAGAACTGGATCAGGGAATTTATCTGTGGCATTTTGAGGGGTTTTGTTTGGTTTTTTCCTGAGCCAAAATCAATCAAACAAAAATCACAAAACTCATCCAACCAAAGCACAAAACCCCTCTAACCATGGATCCTAATCTGTCCTCCTACAAATGTTGCTGGTGCAGCAGTAACTGATTGGGTGGTGTTGGGGCAGAGAGTGCAATGCCATGAAAGACAATTTACACTTAAACCCCCAGTCCCCCGTGACTCTGGGGCTGATAATTTAAATAACAATAGAACATTAAAGCTGGGAAGTCTTGTTTAACTTCAGCAATTTCACTTATCCAGCTGCTTTGGGGTTTCACAAAGAGGTTTGGGGTGTCCTTTGAGCAGAGAAACTCTTCCCCAGGCAGATGCTTTGTTTCTGCTGCTGGGGGAGTGTGAATGAGTAAAAGCTGCCTGAGAGCTTGCAGATATTTGTAATTGTTTTGTAGAATAAATCCTAAGTGGAACACTAGGACAGAGAATGGGAGTATTTACAGTAAGTATTTGCAAGACAGACCTGATGATATCCTGGTCTGTATGAGTGACTCCCCTTCCAGTTGCCTATGTAAGTACTTTGTGGTTTTAATTATTACATCAGCAAATACATTGACTGCTTATGACTAGGAGAAAATGGGAAAAAAAATCCAATTATTCGTTTTTACTAAGACTTAAAAAGGTGACCAGCTTCTGCCAAAAGGTTGTTTAGATCATAAATCATCTGGAAAGAGGACAGGATGGATGCCAGGTCAGCACAGCTTTTAGAGGTGAGGGAAGCTCCTTCAGTAACTTGTGTTTGCTTTCTTGGAGTGTGTGTGTGAGTGTTCATGGGCTAAGATTTCATGTCATTTTTTATGATCTGATTACTATAATGCGACATCTGTAGTATTACATCTTATAGCTGTGTGAATATTTTCTTCCCCTTGATGAGTGTTTTGGGAAAGTGGAGTTTTTAGAGGTCATTCCTAGGCCTTTTTACATTTGTTTGCTTTGAAATATAAAATGTCATGTCCTGGCCAAATAATGCAACTAAAATTTCTGTCAGATAATGTGATTTGCTGAAAAAGCTCCGTTTTGAGCAAGGAGAGATAAGAGACCACCACCAGGAGAAAATACACCTAGCTTCCAGCACTGAAACATCTTTACAGTTTCTCTGTTCAGTTTTATTTTGAATGCTTATGTTACTCCCAGATAAGACTCCTATTTTTACCTGTGATTGCTGGCTCTGCAGAGATTCGTGAACTCTTCTGACTTAACTCTGCTGAATTCCTGCCTCTGCACCAGCCAGGTGCTACATTTCTGGTTTCCAGCTTCTTTTGCTTCTGTTCCTGTTCAGTCCACAAACATGGGAAAAAAATGCCCCACCCTGCTGACTCATTGAGCCCAGAGCAGGCCCTATATTCCCGAAATAGGATTACTATCTGAGGCACTTTGAGCAACTCAGCACAGCTGGGTCTGGTTCTCTTCTGTGGAACCTTTTAAAATAGCTGATTTCTTGTTCTTGGCTGTGTGCTCTGCCTCAGCCCCAAGGTGATTTCCTTAGCTGGTATTCGTTTAAAGGGCTTTTGCAACAAATGCAACTGTTGTAGAAATCAACTTGTATGTAGAATAATCCTTTTAACAGGTTTATTCTGACACTCTCTTGGGTATTTAAGTGGATTTGACTGCATCGTTTAATATGTCCTTGAAGATGGCTCCAAATGAAACCTGTCAGAGTGTGTCCTATCTCTGTGTGCATACCAAGTGTGCCTGGGAGATGTCAGCCAGTGCCCTAGGCAGTGGGGAGGAGTTGCTATTTGTAGGGGAAAACTGGGAGTAGCAAACCATTCCTGCTGTTTAACACTGTGCTGTCTACAGCTCAGTCTCTGACAGTGCTGAGAAAGTCTCTTTGCTTTGCCAGGACTCAGAGCCCTGCTACAAGGGCAAACTCAGGTTCTTCTGCTTGTTCTCCTCCTTGCACAGCCTGCAGGTGTCCAGTGGCTCACCCCGGGGGCAGCTGTAACACTGAATGTATCCCTTTAGCTTGATTCACTTTGGGATCAAAGGACTGTGTGAAAGCAAATATCAATTATTAATTCTCAGTTTTAAAAATACACAAAGTGACATACTTTTTCTCTTTGATTGAAGTAAACTGCAGTCTACTTTCTGTCAGCAATGCTGTGCAACCCTGTTGAAATGCCTCAAGTTTTGAGGTTTCTGCAAGCAAGTACACCCTGGAAAGGGCCATATTTGGCAGTGAAATAGTCAGCAAAATGCCTGGAAAAGAACATTACAACCTTGAGCACAGCCCTTTGGAATGTAGCAGGTTCCTGATAAGGCAAAAATTGGGTGGGTGAATGTTTTTCAGAGAAGCAGCCTGGAGAAAGGAATAGTGCTAAAGATGTTGAGAGTCCTGTGCTTATAAAGACCTGGATTTTGTTTTAAGTATATTGAAATATAGTTTTAATAGTATGAAAGTCCATGTGAAACTTGTGGTTAGGGTCAGTTATTTACTTTTAAAAGGATAACTCGTCATTTTATGTTGCAATGTGCTGTATTGGAGGTCAGCTTAAAAAAATACACATAAGGATCCTGTACCTGATATGGGAATGGGGAGGAGAACTAAGATTTTCTGCACAAAAGAGGAAGGATACAATACACACTGTTGAAACTGTGGGTTTCTTTCCATATCTTCTCTTGCACTGCTGTAATGATATTGGCTTATTTACTCTTGGGATCTGCAGGTGTTTCAGAAATGTGGGTACATTCCCTCTCCATCCAGGGCAACTGAGGGGTTTTTTTTTTGTCCAAGGTCATTTACAGATGGTAGGTCTGGGATCTTAACCCTGAACTTTAGTTTTTGCTTCTAGAACTTACTACATACATCTCATCCATGAAGTGAGGTGGTGACACTGATGCTAAATTAGTTTTATCCCCGCTCATCTCTGCCTGTGGTGGTTAGATCAGTATGGTTTCACCTTTCTTTTCACTGTTCCTGGTAGAGCACTGCTCTGCATAGGGCCTAAAGGGCTCTAGTTAGTTAGCTCTACTGCCTTTTTGTTGGCTTATGCTGGATTATTTGGATGATAAAGAGCCATACTGGTGACCACATCTTCTTTTATGTAACCAACCAAACAGCTATTTTTTAATTACTAATGCATGCAGATAAACTGAGGGTACAAAGTAGTTTGTGTGTCATTTCCATGCTCCTTTCTGGGAAGCTCTTCTGTCCTTGGTTTTTTTCTCCCAACATTTCTATGGCACTTGGCATGGTAGAATCCAGGGGTCTGACTTCTGTTCACTTACTAAAGTGCAAGAGACTCTTCTTTTGACCATAGCTGGTGTTAATTGAATGGTACTTTGCAATACAAATTTTTGTGGCAGGAGAATATTTCAGAGAAATTTGGTCTATTCTCCCACTGAGTTTGCTTAAGAAATCAACCAAGCCTTTAGCTGGCAACAATAAAGGAGACAGGAATTGAAA
Organism: Cettia cetti; assembly: GCA_013401135.1. Lineage (NCBI taxonomy): Eukaryota > Metazoa > Chordata > Aves > Passeriformes > Sylviidae > Cettia > Cettia cetti. Next base: position 50,551 of record VZUI01045617.1, on the reverse strand, counting down.
AAATTCCATTTTTCCTGCGCTACAGGATTGACTGCTACACTAACCGGCTTTTCTTATTTGCAGTTCTCCAAAGGCAAATCTGTATGTTGGGGGTTTTTTGGGTTGGTGTTTGGTTTGGGGTTTTGTTTGTTTGTTTTTTGTTTGTGTTTTAACTGCTTAAAAGGTACATTTACAGTAAAGGTAATTTGTGTTTCAAAATGATTTACTAACCAGTAAGTTCCTGCCAGAACAGTACTCCCTAAATTTTAAAGCCTTCCAGGTAGGTCTCATTAACATTCTCTCACAAGATCAGTGAGAGAGTCTGGGTACTCAGCCAAGAATGCAACTGTCTTGTGATCTGTGGTATATTACCAAGCCTAGAAACTTTCAGTATCTTCCTTGCAGCAGCTTTGCCCAGGTTTTCACTGTGTGGTTGCTTATTTATACACTTTGTAATGTTATTTTTTATTTATTGTGTTTTTATTTATTGTGTGCTCTGCTTGTTCCACCTCTTAAGGAGAACTTTAAAATCTGAAGTTGCTGATGCTCTGAATCAGCAGCTCCCTAAACCAGTTCCTGTGGTGAGTCTGTTTACAGTAGTATCGAGAAATAAGGTGGCAGTGTTCAAAGGAACAGAAATACCCAGCCCTCAGGGGATGCGTGGTTTGAGAGGAGCAGTACCTGCACAGCTCTCTTGACTCTCCTGAGAACAGCCCTGCTGAGCCAGGCCCTCCTGCATGTGCACCACGTGTCTGTTCCCCAGCATGGCCTTCCATCAGCACAGTGGCACACTTTGCTAGAGAGGACTACACCCTTTTTTAGCTGGTGTTGGGAGGGTATCTGCCTTTCCTAATGCAATGGACAGCTTGGTTTATGCATTGGGAAATTGCTTTTGTCTTCAGTGTTATTGTCCCTTCTGCCCAGTGCTGCGGTCCCAGCTGTCAGATACTGAGCTTAGGCTCTCCTGATGCTTTGCTATGATTTTAGTTGTTTTTTTTCTTCACTGCTGAAATATATATTCATTTTTGCAGTCTCATAAAGTGAAGATTTCTTCTGCCTGGGAGCAGAAATGTATCTTCTCCAGAGGTGGCTGTGTCTATCTCAGTTGCTGATTTCTCTCCTTGTTGACATTTTTTGGTTGTAGTGTTTTTCTCCCATCTCAGTGACCTTTACTATTCTGGTTCTCTGGTGTCTGTGTGCCATGCAAGATTCAGTTTCATATGTAATTAGTTTCCTCTTTGGTGTTGATTTGTCTATCCTGAGCCTAATTAAACCTTAATTGCTCTCTGATACCTGTGTAAGGACTCTTTCTGTGCATGGCTGCTGCTGCACAAACCTGCACTCCCTCATTAGACTAGCTTAGCTTTTATTTCAGAGCCTTTGTGTTCCTGTCTCAACACTTTGCTTTTTATCTTTCATTTCCCTCCATCCCTTGGCCATCATCTGCTTCTGGTGCAATGCACTGTCACCTTTGGGGCAGCCCTGCAGTGTGACTGGGAGAGAGGAGAGTGGGAAGGTTGCAATTACAGCAGCGGCCTTGAGGAATCCTAGAGTCATGTGAATAGGAGCATGTGAACTCTTGGAGGGGCTAATGGACTTGGCAGAGATGCTTCTGACTCTGCTTCTGCTAAAACAGTTATTCTTTATCCTTCATAGAGAGCACGTGTGTTTGAGTATCAGGTGATGGATGGGAGTCAGGCTGTATTAAAGAATGTATGAACAGAGTGCAAAGAGCTTTGAGATATCTGAAAAGGTGTTAAAACAGTAAAACTGGCCTTTATCTACTCAAAGCCAGTTGTTCTGTTACCCTTAACCTTTGATAGCTTTGTATTTATTGTCCTCAGGGGTCACCATACTTCTACAAGTTGCAGAAGAGCTGTACTGAGGAGCAGTAGAGTTGTAGGAGTACACTGCATCTGAGTTATTCAGTACAACCTTCATCAAGAGGGTTTGTGAGACTGCTGCCAGCACATTTGTAAGCAAAGGCTTAAGGAAAGGGCATTAGTTCTGTAGATTGCATCCATCTAAATTGTTGCCAGACCCTTTGGGTGTTTTTGTTTTGTTTTTTCTTTCACTACCATTTCCCTGGAAATCACACATCCAGTACCGAGGTGGTAGGGAGGCAACATCTGCAGATCTACAGCATAACAAGAAAGAGTGTCTGAGTTCTGTTACTCTGCTTTTGTTTCTGCTGTGGCACCATTTCTAGCCCCAGCATACAGGAGGGGTTTTCCAGAACAAGTTGTCATGATCCGGAATGGACCAGCCAGAGGGAGGGGAGGTATCTGTCACAAACCAGGATGGATTGGTTGCTTATCTGATCCATCCTGAAATGTCTTATCTGTCACAGCTGTCAGAATCTGGGTATATGCTGGAGGATAAAGCCATATTTACGTAATATCTTGGAGGGTGTGCAAGAGAGAGGTGAGGCTGAGGGGGGAAGAAGTGACATTTAATCCCTTGCTTGCTGAACCCTAAAGGTTTGCTTTGTGTTGGTCTGCTCCTCTGCACTTCCCTCCTACGTTAATGGTAGTGTTGAATGACAAATGGAGGTAAAGCAGTGAAAACAGGAAACTTAATCCCTTAAAAATAACTGGTGGGAAAGGAGGAAAGGAACTGTAAATAAAGGAACCCCTGCTTTCATGGGGCAGCTCCACAGAACAGCTAGTTGCTCATCAACAAGAAGGAGCTGATATTTTCTGAGGTCACCAGAGATTGTTTCTGAACACCCAGAAGGGTGAGGAAGACCTAAAAGCAGGGAAGCTGTGGTCTGCTCTGTGTTATTTTTGTTGTTTGTTCTGGTTTTGGTTCTTTTTTAAAAGGAAGTTTAGAACCACTTGTCTTGACTACAGCGTGAGGTTTGGCTGGGATGTGATTTGTATTCACACACTGTGGTAGGCTGCAGAGGCCCTCAGTTTTCTCTGGCTGTGAGAGGCCAGCCTTGCTTCTGTACTGTCATTTAGTCACTGAGAGCAGAAGGGGTGGAGGAGAGCTGGCTGCAGCAGTTGTATCTGCATGGGGAGGGAGCCATTTAGAGCAGTGAGGAGCTGCTCAGCAGGACCTGTGTGCCTCAGACTGGTTTTCTCACTTGGCTGTCTCTGGACCCTGGTTCTTGTTTCTACTGTGTAAGAGGGGGTGGGAGTGTCACAGCTTTATTGCACGCCCAGCAGAGTTACTGTTTGAGGGGTGGACAGAAAGAGTGATGGTGGGCACAACAAAAATCTGTCAGTGAAGCATTTTAGGAGGCATCACGTTACTGCTTGGCAAGGTTGAAGGCACAAGATCTCCACAAACCTCGATCAAAGATGCCAGATAAAGATGTCTTGCCAGTTCTCGTGGTTTATCTTACAGGTCTTTTGATGCCATAGCCTTCAGTGGGAAATTCTTGATGTTGAATGAAAATGAGGAAAGCAGAAAGTCTCTAGGCCACTCTTTCACCCTCTGTGAATAGCAGGTGCTGAGTAGCTTGTGGAGAAGCTACTTAACCTAAACTGGTAAACAAGGTTCTGCTAGAGCCCAGCCCAGCTTTCCCAGCTCCTGTCTCCTGCTCACCTTACTGGGAACAGCAAATTGGCAATTTGCCTCCTGGCTGTGCTGATTCCTGTTGTACAAGGAAGCCTGAAGGGAGCAGGATCCCTTTGGTACAGCACAGGACAGTGAAAGAAAGTGGGGCTGTTGAGGGGGATGTGCTTTACCTCTTTGCACCTCTGTCATCTTTTCATGGTAGCCAAAGATGTGGATTTTCTTTATAAACTGTTTTGAATGTAGCTTACTGCAAAGGGAGACCAAATCCATGGTAGAACTGCCTGTGGATGTGTCTGAAATGCACCTTGTGGCAACTCCCTTCATTAGGAACAGCCAATGGCACTGCCAAGCTTTGGCTGTGTTCACATGTTCTAGTTAACTTTGATTTAGATTCCTTTCCTGAAGTAAGCTGGGAACAGCTTTCCTTTTTTTCCCCTTAAATCTGTAAGGATGAGGGAGCTCGAGCCACTCTGTAATAGCTCATCTGAAATAGCTAGAGGAAGAAAATAATTGACACAGATCAGTACTTCGAGCCTTTTGTTTCCAAGTGAGCCCAGATTAATGGAAAAGTGGTTCCAAACCTGTGCCCAGGAACTGCCACAGTTGCATGGAATGTGGCAGCAGCTTGGATTCTGCAGAGTCTGGGTTCAATAAAGGGATGCAAGAAAGGTAGGTGAAAAAGTTGGATGACTCACCTGTTTATTTCTTGTTTTCTTAGGACTTCTGTTAGTGGGGTGTGGATCTATAGTAGTGTTAATTTAACTGTAATTAAGTCAGTGTTAGAGAAATTTGCCTGTGCATATTTTTATGTAGTTTCAGCCACTACTTGTATGTTTGTATATGTTTAAAAAGTTTAGAAATACTGTTTGTGTGGCTCTTGCACTCTAGCCCCTCTACAGCTTTGCTTCCATTCTGGAGTTCCTCAGAGTGCTGCTGCTTATGCATTTGCCTCATCTAACCCCTGTTAATCCAAGAATTCAGTGCTCAAACTTCTGCTGCCTGGCCTGCCCCTTAAGTTTGCATGAGTACATGCAGAAAACAGCTGGTGGACCAGCTGTGACAGCATTAAAAACCAGAAGGTGCTGTCAAAGCTGAGCTGATGTTCATTACCTGAGCTGTGCTGTGGAGTGAAACTCCCTGCTTAGCTTGAAAATTGCAGGATAGGCCTGGGAGGAATGTGATAGGTATCTGTGTTTGAGAATCACTGCTTACCTGAGTTTAGAGGAGTAGCAATGCTTTAGCTGAAGGAACACTGAGAACCAGAGAAAGGCACAGAAGATTTTTTAAAAGGGAACACACATTTCATGTGTTACCACTGACTGTGGTAAATGTTACCCAGGATGTTTCATTGGTTCTCCCACTGTCCCTCCTATGGTTACTCTGCCAATTTGGCTTTTTATCTTATGTTTTATGGCCTGAACTTGGAGGACTTGGCTCCAGGGATGCTGCAGCTTTTCCTGCTGCTTAGATTCCCTTTCTGTGGCCACCACACTCCAAATTCACTGCACTGGGCTCCAGCTGGGTTCTGCTTAGAGCTGTCACCTGTTCAGCTGCTGCTTCTCTTCTGTGGCTTTGTCACTTGCCACTTGTTGTGACCCAGCTGTTGCCTGTGGAATGGGAGCTGTCACACACCCTGGGGTGGCATCTGCTGCTGCCTCTGGGGCAGGACTGAGCCCTCCAGCTCATGCCAGTGCTCACTTGGCCACTTGGCCACTTGGGTTTGTTCTAGTCCTTTGTCACCTGCAGCTTCCTGAGGCCTGCCTGCTGGAAGCTCTGGGTGACTAAGGTGCTTTGTCAGACAGGCTTCTCCCGGCTCCTTTTCCCAGAAAGACTGCAGGCAGGTTATTGTACTGTGCTTCACATTTTCTTTTTTAAATTCTCTAGCCTTAGGTGGACTTGGAATTGCCCCAGCATTAATCATTAGCCCTCAGAATAAATAACTGTGAGCTGGAGGGAAGGAGAGGATGCCAATACATGGCTACTGTGTGCTTGCTTTGTTGCCCCTCTTTCCTGAGTCCTTTTCTGTCCTTTGCTGATGCTCTCCCCAGGGTGTGTTGGGGAGAACCCCCTGCTCCCAGCCCCCCCGGCTCTCCCTGCAGCTGCCACGGCAGGGAGGCACAAAAGCTGCCTGTCTCTGCCTTCGGGAGACAGCTGATGGCTCAGCCCTGCTTTAGGAACTTGTGCTCTGCTACAGGTGCTGGGTGGGGGATGAACACTCTGCTGCTGTTTCCGTAGGGACTGGTGGGAATTTCGGAATTTTTATCTGCTGCCATGGGGAGTGACAGAAAAGGATCCTCCACAAACACGCTGTGAAGGGTCTGCAGCCTTTTCCTGCCCGGTGTAGCAAGATGGGATTTCCTTTGCCTGCCACACAAAGTAGTTTGTTAAAGAACTGTAGATTGCTTCTGGAGCACAAGTGCCTTTGTCCAGTTTGCTGTGCATGTCTGGAACAAGGGTTATTTCTCCCTTAAGGGGAGGAATTTGGAGTCAAAATTTGCATTTTGAAAGTTCTGTTGTCTCAGTGGTACCCTGTCACTTATAAATATTCATCACCTTCAGAGAGATTAGTAAGGGTAATTCTGAGTCTTTCCTGAGAAACCTACCCTAGAAATCCATGTATTTGTGCAGCTCTGATTAACAGCCATTTGGATCAGTTTGGAATCTGTTGTAAATTATAGTGTTCAGCAGATTTTGTCCTTCCATATTTGTTTCTGTGGGGAAGGTGGAGAATTGTGAGAAGTGGAGTATGGAAGACAATACTATTTTTGATCGTGATAAGGATACAAAGAACTCCATTGTGTAAAGGCTGGGGTGAAGGAGTATTCATCTTTGATAACAGCCTTTTTCTCTGTAGTCTTTGTGTTTAGGTGCTGCCAAGAGCATGCCATCTCCAGGTACAAAGGAGTGACTTAAGGACAGTGTAAAGTGTGACAGAGAATTTTCTGTTTGTGTTTTAAATAGAAAACTGTCACCTTATTACATTAATATAGCTGGATTTAAAAAGCTAGAGAAAATTGCTGCTTGGATAGACAGTCATTGAAAGCTGTGAAGATGAAACAAAACTGAAATTCTCTTGTATTTGTTTTCACTGATAAACTTCATGGGTCTTACGGCAAGAAATTAATGCTCACAGGAGCACAATGTCTGGCTCTCCTGAAGTGCAGTCAATTCGGTAACTTTTGCACTGCTGAAGTCAATGACACTCAAAATGACACTTTGTATCTGTTACCACAGTTCCTGGGTTTAATTTAGCCTTTTTTCCATCTCCTCGACAAAACATGAGCTGGTTCTTGCATTGGCTTGTTTCTTTCTTTCAGCTTAGTGGTAACCACACCCAGAGTTCAAGTCCCAGCACACTTTACATTCCTAATTCTTTAACTGCTGAAATACTAGCCAGAAAGTGCCAATAAATTTGTTTGGGGGAGTATTTTTTTCTGCATGAGTCTGAAGTATCTGGGAGTGTACTGTAACCTTAAAAATCTAAATGTGTCATGTACACCTGTGAAACCTGATAAAGAAGGTTCCTCAGAGCTCTGCCTGGCACATTTGAAGCATTGTCTGGGTGAAACTCCGTGATTTAGAAAAGCCTTGTAGTAGCAGCTCTGAAATCCTGTTCATTGTCTCATGTTGATTTGTCCATGTGAACATATCAGAAACCCTTCTTGTTCAAAAGAGGTTGGCCTACAGAGTAAGACATCATATACTGAAGTCTGATTCCAGAATATCTTAATGCTAAATTGTTACAACTGAATCAGTATGTTCTCTTTGGATGACTTTTAATTAGGGATACACTGTCCTTGGGAGACTGTGTCCTCTTTTAGCTGCAAAGCTGGACTTAAGAATGAAAATTAATGGATCAGATGAATCTGTTTCTTTTGGTTTACTTTTTTTGTATCATTTCTTTGCCAGTCTGTCTTAGTCAAGGTCAGATTTTATACTGAAGCTGAAAACTGGTATGAGACAAGGGTAATTTATTAAATGAATGGTTGCTGAGGCTTTCAAAGTCATGATTTGTCTCTGAGCAGGAGGCCAGACTCCTTGTGCTGGTACAGCAGAGTGATGTTTCCACAGTGCTATCCAACTGGACTGGCAAGCTGTGTCCTCTTCTGCCAGGAGATGCTTCTTCCTGCCTTTGGGTCTCCCCTCCTCTCTGGGGATGCAGTTTTGCTGTGATCAGAACTGAGGCTGCAGAAATACCTACATAATTTCTTAATTCCACATGTCTTAGAGGCAGCAAATAAAGCATGTCATGTTGCCTCTTTTTTCCTGTAGTGATGTGTAATTTGTGACTGGGCATGGGCCGGGCATCAGTCAGGTTCTTCCTTGGAACTGGCATCCATTCTTTTTGGTCTGTGTTGCCTCTGGGGTAACTGTTTCCAGAACCATCTCTGCTGCACTGCTGTTGCTCCAGCCTAACCAGACTCACGACTTGTTCATTGTCCCTTCCTTTGATGTCCTTGCTGCCACTGTAAGGTGATACAGAGGGAAACAGGTTTTTATCACTGCAGTAATCCTCAGACAGCTGGTTCTGCTAGTGGTGAAAAACTACTTCATACTCTCCAGGAGGCTAACGTCTTCAGAATTTGTTGAATAATTGTGTTATGACTGCAGGCGTAATAAGCTATAATTGCAGATAAATGCATGTACAGGTTGGTGACTGACACCATTTTTGTGCATGGATAATGTCCTTATCTGTGTTCTTTTGGATAGCTGTTGTAGTCTGGTCTCACTTGCTCTGCTGTGGCAAAGCTGAGAGGCTTCTTCCCTAGGAAATCTGGTTTTACAATGCTCTGATAGCAAGACAGACAGACTCCTTCACGTGTGCTATAAAAGATGTGCTTCTCGTGTTATGGTTTGCTGTGCATATACTATCAAATGGTTTAAAAGTCCTGTGGAGAGTGTTAATGGGTTTTGTGGGGTTTTTTGGCATTGCAATGTGCAGAATATTTTATGGTTCAAGAGTAAGGCCTTTTCACATTTGTGTGGTGCATAAAGCGTGAGCTCATTTGAAACACTTGTGTCAGAAAATACACAATCCTACTCATTGACATGCCAGGTTTTGACATCCAGTATTGCCTGTATGCATAATGTAAATTTGTTTGTTTAGTCAGCATAAGAGCTCTGCCCCTGGAAGGCTTTGGCACTGATTAACTGTTTCCTACTTGAAAATGTACAAGCCTTGAGTGGAGTGCTTTGGTCACCCGGAGCATCACAACTCTGCCACAACTACCCATGAAAGGTGAGAGTTATCCTTCCTCAGGGCAGAGGCTGTGCAGAGCTGATGCAGAGCTTCTCCTGTGCAGAGGCTGATGCAGAGCTTCTCTTCCAGATCAGTGTAAGGAGGCAATGGCTGCTGCAGAGCTCTGTGCAGGCCCTAATTTCCCTAACTATTTAATTGCACGGTGTAGGTTACCCATTGCTGTGTGTCAGTGTGGTCTGTGCTGTCTGTGTGTGCTGCACAGTGTGCTGCTCCTACAGCCCCTGAGCTCACTGTGTGCCTTGTCAAATCTGAGTTCTGCTCAATGGCTTCCCCCAATCATTCCCCCAGGGTTGCTCCTTTTCCTCACTGAAGGGCACTTTACTGTTTGTTTTAATTAAGAGTATTTCTATTTTAAATAAAATGCTGTATATATATATTTATTAATTTTTTTTTCCAAAATTGACAGGTAGTCTTGTAGTACACTGCTAGGACAAATTGATTAAACAAAATATTTGGATTTGCTTATCTAAATGTTTTTTTGGGTTTTTTTTACATCAACATTTTAAAGAATTGCAGTAGGTCAAAGGATCTGCAGATCTTAGCTGTGCCTGCTTGTACATACTGAGAGCATCTTGCTTTTTGTTTCCGGAGGAGTGGTTTTGTTCTAATTTGGATTATTCTGCAAATTATTGTTTCAAGTAATAATTGCTTCAAAGCACTGGAATACTTGACTTTTTAGTGTTTCTTCTGACAAAATGTTCTGAGATATAGTCCCACTAGCTTCAGTGACGAGAACTTTCTCAAATTAATTATAATAATCTTTTTCTGGTAACAATTTCTTTCATATTTCTTGGTTCTGGCCCAGAAATATCTCAGACTTTTCACTTCGGGGGGGGAGAAACAGTCTCTGAGGGAGAGACCAGACAATGTAAATTTTTAAGCCTACAGTAGTAAATATTTCAGTGCATTATGTGTAGGGATCACCTCAGGAGTTCAGTTTAGAAATGTCTCTGAAGTGTAGACTATCTGCTGGAGATCAGGGCTGACAAGCATCCACACAGGATTTGAATTAACAGAAGAAACCAGCTTGGATGTGGAAGCACAGAGAAAATCTACTTAACGTGCTGGGCAGCATTTTGATGAACAGAGCACATTATTCGAGTGCAGAAACATTGTCTCAGCTGTTTGACTAAGAGTTTCCAAGTGTTTGATAGTACAGACTTGTTTTCTTGCATCTCATTTCTCTGACCTTATTTCATGTTAAGTCTAAAGATGGAACTCCAGATTTGTAATGGCAATTGCTATGCTGATAGCTGTCTTTAGGAATGTGGCAACAACTAAAAAACATTAGAGAATGCAGCACATGAGCATAAATGAGAAGCACAGTTGTTGAAATGGGTTTAGGAATTCACTTAATCTGCTTCTGTATTTCTCCAAATGCTGTCTGTTGTCTTTTATTCCAGGGTACAAACATTATCTATAAGGATGGGCAGGGTGACAGGGGTATTAAAAGTGCATCTGTTCTGGTGTAGCTTGAGGTGGTAAGAAATCCAGGCTTTACAGTGCTGTGATGTTTGGAGTGCATTTTCTTTGCCTGTGGGCAGCAGCATGCGCAGTTAAGGGGCACCAAGTAAGTTTTCACACACCCTTCTTAAATCACACTATTGTATTTTGGGACAAAATAAAAGGCAGGACTTCAGCACTTCCTGGCATTTGTTGAAGTACTAGAACTGCAGTATATTTTAAATGCCCCCCTACCTCTTTTTTTTTTGCTCAGTCATCCATCTGATATACTTTAAGTGATGCTTCTACCTGTGCCTCCCTGCACATCATGAGATGGCAAAGCTTCCTCCTCTGTTAGACTGTGATCTTCAAATTCCTTTGTGTTAAAGGGAGTTAATGTGGCTAAAGGCTGGTTTGAAAAGCTTTGCCAGTAAGTGTTGCTTTCCAAAGAACGAATATGCACATCAGCCATTCACCCTCAGTTTTCTAGGGAGGAAAACTAATTTTCTTTCCTGCAGAATTATAAGATTTGGTTACTTCCTGAGCCTAAAATAATATGCCCTGCTGCTTAAACCGTGTTAGCAAGCTTAGACTTGCTGAAGAAGTATTTGCTTCTTCTGCTCTTCAACCTGTCAGGTTTTCAGATTATCCTTGCTTGTGTCCTGCTCGTAGAGCCAGGTGGAAAATAATAAAGCCCCTCTGCTTATCTGTGGTCAGCAGTGACTGAAAGGGAGAGCTTATCTCAACTCCCCATGTGTCCTAGAGGAAGCCAGGCTGAAGCAATGGGTCCCAGTTCCTAACAACAGGAAAACCCAGAATTTGACTTAGAGGGGATGATTGATGGGAGAAAACAAACAAACAAAAAACAAGTAACTGGGATTGGTGTCAATGGCTGAAGCTCCATTTGTGGTCTGCTCAGGTGTGGCAATGCCCAGCTGCCTTCCCACTGCAACTACAGAGCTCCCAGGGCAGCGCTGCTTGGGCTGCACCAGCAGCCTGCTTATGTTTGCTGGAGGTCAGAGCAGCATCCCACAGGTTCATTTTTATTTGTTTTTTGAAGTATCATTCTGGAGGAGCATGTACAGCAGGTTTCAGCTCAAGGAAGAGCAGAGGGGTGGTGCAGGATATGTACAGGAGCTGGCTCAGCCTTTGTTAACCTTCCTCACACGTCAATCGTGTGGCAGCAGATGTGATGTTGAATTCCAGGGCATGATTTCAGAAGAGCTGCAGGTTGTGTGGGAGGCATGCCCTTATACAGTGACCTTCCTACCTGTAAGCTCTCAAAATAATAATGCATAAGTGTTCAAGAAGATGTCAAGTCAATTACTGTGTAAGCTTGTCTGAGGGCCAGCTGCTGGGGCTGGCATCCATCAGGGGGGTGCAGAGGGGTAAAAACTGTTAACAATGTGTTTGAGACTGAGGCAGATTTTTCTCCATACCCTTGCAGAAGCTTTAACTAAAGGATTAGTAGTAGAAAAGATAAAAGAGGAGTAAAGTACTGCTTCCAGAAGATCTTGACTGCAAAATACTGCCTTGATGGGGATAATATGCAAGATTTTGGGGGTTCTGGATCTATGTAATTCTGAAATTCTTCTGTTGTCTATGGCAGTGTGTGCTGCTTGTTTCTATAGTAACTTAAAGCTGTCTAGTTCTCCTTGTCTCAAAAAGCTGTTCCTGAGTGATGCTTTGGAATTTCTCTTCTTTACAATTAAATATTTTGGCCCTTAATTGTATAGGTTATCCTAATTCACTTACCAAACCCTCCCTGCTATGAAAAGTGCAAGTGAGAAGCCTAAGAAGAGTTAGTTACCTGTAGGAAGTGACTTTTTCCCAAAAAACTGCAAATATGTTTTTTCTAGCTTTTACTTTACAGTTCTGAGTATGGATAGATATTATCTCAGTTTAAAAATGGAGAAAGTCAAGGCATTGCTGGATGCTAATCTGGCTCTTCCTAGAGCTGAACTGTTCACCTGCAGAACAAAAGACCCTGAGCTCAGCTGTTGTCTTTCTGTAACATGTCCTGAAAGTAATGAATAAAATGGTAAATTCAGCACATTTATAAATGTCAGAAAGTTTAAAAACAATGAAAGAACTAGAGGTGTTGTTTAAAAAGCCACATTTCTAAAATATTGTGGGTTTTCCCAGTTACATGAAAGGAATTTCTGTCCCAGATGGTTATACACAAAGGAATTTGGTATACAGCAGGATTTTGTGCCATGTATTGTCTTAGTAACCATGGTGCCATGCTGTCATACCTTGCAGAAGAGTTTCTAGACACTTCAGTGATTGATGTGAATCACTGACCTTTTTTTTTTTTTTTTAATTGGGATTTGTACATCTACAAGATCCAGAGAAGTCCAAGTTCACGGTGCCAATCTCATGAAAAATGAACTGCCCAGGTGGTGGAAGTAGGGATATTTTTTGCCAGTTTCCAGAGCAGTCTGATTGCACTCAGAGAGCTGTGATGTTATAAGCAGTTGAATTTAAGTTACTGGAATACTTCTAATTTCCAGCAGTCCTGGAGGCGTGGAAAGTGCTTTCTGCCTTGGCTTTGCTGCGTGCCAGGACTGCTTTCCTCCAGCTGTCGTTCTCAGAGAATCCACCTTCTCTTTGCCATCCGGTCTTTTTGGATTGAATTCTGTTTGTCACCAGCTCTTCTAGCCTTCTGTGTCTCCTCAGCTGAGATTTTTGTTCCTAGCCTTGCAGACAGAAGTGTACCTAAATTAGGCTTTAGTCCTCCTGATTTGCTGCTCTAGCTCAGCATAAAGCTGTTTCCCTGCAAATTAGTTTTATCCATTGTGGTGGAATTTTGATATAATTCTGATGTTACAGAGTCATTTATTAGCCACTGCCAGGAGAGGCATTAACATACATGCATGTATAATCTCTTACAAAGGTGACATTGAATGGTTCCCAGGTAAGGGAAAAAAAGGCTTCAATTCCTTTAATGGGGTAAAAATCTCTGTAGCCAGGATTTCCTGACCCTTTCAATGGAATACTGGGGGAACATTCAGAAATTGCTGGGATTTGTTTGCTTGTGCAGAGGAAAGTTGTTTTGGTTTTGAACTTCTGGTTCAAACTGGTTTTGAACTTCTATTTCAAGCTTTTTCTTCAGTCTTTTCTTCCATTTCTTCTGGACAGTACTGCAGGATGTCTGTGCTCCATTCCTTGCAAGGAATGACATCCCCAGAAATGCCACTTCTTTTTCCATGTGCGAGCTCTTTTCATCCCTGATTGAGAGCCTTGCTCTGTAGGACCGTGCTCACGGTCTCTGCTGTTTAAAGAATGGAAGAGGTTTTGGCTTTGGTTGCCATTGGTATAATACTCCTTGTACCTGGCACGAGAACAGAGGGAAAGACTAGCACTGGGAACAGGGAAATAGGTTTGACTAGACCTGATGTTACCATTTAAAGAAACTAAGCAGAAAGGGCTTGTCCAAGGTGGTTTCCTCCCCTTTTATCAAACTCAATAACCATGGACAGTGGAGAGGGAAAGATTTAAATTACCCAGCAAATAGATAGGGAGTAACTCCTGACATCAAAGCTTCTATTCATGTCTTCTCCTCCTCCTCCTCGCTTCCCTTAAATGATATGTATTTTAGACATGGCTTTTGGGCCTATTAATTGAGCTGGTTTTGGTAGGTTCAAAATGGGAATGTGGTGTTTTGAGGCTGAGCACTAAACCACAGAGCTGAGCTCACTGATGGGTGCCTGAAGTTTTATGGCCTTGGCCTCCCTTTGCTTGCAGGCCTCCAGATGTGGAGGGCTGTGTGCACGACTCACACTGGCATTCTTAGGATTTCTGTAATGTATGGAGAGCATTCAGTAGGAAAAGCAGATTATTAACAGAATTTGAAGGAGTTGGGATCTTCACTGAAAGTCTCCTCTTCCAAGTTTCTTTCCAAGCTGCGTGGGGCAACCTGCTGTGCTGGAAGTCGGGCTTCCTGGCCTCTGTGCAGCAATAGGGTGTAACATTCTTCCCAGCATTTTCGTAAAACAATGCTAGAGAAAGAAGAATATTCACATCCAAAAACTTTTCCAGCCTTTTCCAACCTTGTGGGCTAAGCAAGAGGAGTCCCAGTTTTTTGGAAGGCAAGAAAAAGCTTTACATTCTGTTCAGAAAGAAGCAGTAAGGAGAAGCAAACTTGTCATCTCTAGAGGGCAGATTAGAGAGGAAATACTGTTACTGGGAGAGAGGGATATTTTAATCCTGGACTGTTCATCTGCCTGAAAGGGGAGTTTGGGTTTGAATAAGAAGTTGTACATCCAGAGGGAAGCTCATTTTGCAGTATGGTCATACCAAGCTTTAGCTGAGGAGTGGATTTTAAACCCTGTCTTTTGAAGGCCCAAGCCTGTCCAATGCCAGCTAGTGCCCATCTCTCCACATCCCCAGTTACAGGGTGGAATTGCCTGTGTTTCCCTGTGGCAGTGGTACCTGCTGCTTGTTTACCACACCTGGTGAAGGATAGCATTGATCCCTCATGTCCTTGTGGGACTGTGCTTGGGATGCCAAGGCCTGCTGGTGTCCAGGTGGGTTCCACCTGTGCCATTTGCCTCTCTGGAGTGTGGGAGCAGGGCCTGAGCTCCCCTGTTGAAGGGCTGCTCTGGGATTAAGCCCCATCAGGTGCACTGTTGGCAGCTGTAGAGTTAATGCTGCCATTCGACAAGGCCCTCCTGCTGCAGTAACTGCATTGCCCTTCATCCCTAGTGAGCTGGGCTGTTGTGGCTGTGTTACCTCCTGTGTGTGCCATCCCTCCTGCTAGGACAAGGGCCAGCCTGATGTAAAGAGCCCCTTCTGAGAATGGCTGATAGCCAGTAATCCCTTTAGAAAAGTCTGCGTGAGAGTGTTGTGCTGCAGATCCCACTGTTACTAAATTTTACATTTCACCCTTGGCTTTTTGCCAGGTCCCAGGAGGACCTTTATTTCCAAGAAGCAGTTACAGAAAAGGAGTAGTGGCTGCTCTTTGCTAGGGACCCATCAGGCACTGCTCATCCTTCCCTGGGAGGAGGGGGAGGCAGCACTGAAAGGAGGGATCACATGTTAGGCTGAAATCCTCCTAACCAACACTCAACAGCAGCAGGAGTACTTTGTGGTACTCAATTAAAACAGTCCCTTGTGTGAGCACTTCAGGTCCTGAGACTCTCACTGCCTTTGCTCCCGTGACCCTTTGTACCTCTCTGAGGCAGAGCAGTGTGTGCATGACTTCAAGGTAACTTCAGGTTTAGTCCCAGACTAAATCTCCAGCCTTGGGAAGAGGGACCTGGCAGCTGACGTTCCTGCCATGACTAATAGAGAACAGGGACAGTGACTAAGGAACCAAGTCCTTTGGTTAACATGCAGCTTATGTGATGGCCAGGCCATTGTAGTGCCACCCTTTGATAAGGCTCAGCTGTGCTTTCTTGGTTTTGCTCTTCTTGTTCCCTTCCCGTTTGTTAGCATCAGGTGCTGATCATAGGTGCTGCAGCACTGCCTTGTGACAGAGTTGAACAGAGTGTGAGTCCTTGTGCTCCTGCTGAAGAGGAGCAGTAACCAGAGGCAAGAGACCCATCTGCTTGGCACCACTGAGGATTGAGTGCTGTGAGGTGAGGTGTGGTGGCTGGGCACAAGCGTATGCTGGCTTTACCTGCGAAGTCCTCACCTTGCTCACTGGGTTTGGCCTTCAGCTTCATGAAAGCATTGTGCATCAGCAGTGCAGGTGATTATGAAACTTTACCTTTTTTTTTTTTTTTTTCTGAGCTGTTACTTCAGGAGTAATATGCAAATTGAGTGAGTTATGCTTGTTTTGTTTCTCTTCTCCTCATTCCCATCTGTTGAAAACAAACCCTTAAACAAATTGAAGCTATTCCTTCTCTTTCATCTCTACCAGGCTGCTGTTAGAAGACAGCTTTGCCTTTACAAAGTACTGAGGTCCAGCCCATTTTTATTTTAGGATAGAAGAGACATCGAGGCTTGTTTCACTTCCTGCTCCTGCTGTGTGTAGCCACTTGTGGTCCCCAAGCCCTGGGTTGCTGATGTGAAACTAACAACTTGAACGGTTGTGATTATTAACAGGAAGAAAGTGCCTGAGGATATTTGTCATCTCTTTTGTGTGAACTGTGTTTCTTCCATTACAACTTGATGTCATTCTCTGTGGCATCTTTAACATCTGCTGTTTTTATAGTCTACACTTATTGGATTGAAAGTTTCTTGGCCAAGGATCTAGGCTAAAATTTACTCAAATAGCTTGAGTCTAAGTCTTATTTTCATGAGTTACTTGGGCTTGTGAGGTACCAGTGTGGTCCCAGAAATTCCCCATTGTAACTTACCTTCTCAAGATTCGTTCTTTTTTATTTATAATGTTTTTGGGTTTAAAAGGAGAAGTTATTATTTGGGTCAGAAAAGGAGCCTCATGAAGGTGGTGATTGTTGTTTTATGGTAGTGATGTCCTGAACAGGGTTTCCATTGCCACATCCAACTTTTGTAATGAAATACGTGCCCACTGTGCTGAGCTATATAAAATCTGGACTAGGGCATGCTCCACTCCAAGGAAGTAAAACAAATCCCCAGGTTAAGGTTAATTTTTTTGGGACTGTCTGTCAAACCCTGTTCTTGGGGAAGGATCAAACTTTCTGCTTTTGTGAGTGGATGCTGTGCTGAAATAATTGGCTGGCTAGTCCCATATGGCAACTTAGAAGTAGTGTTTCTGTCTACAGCTGTCTGCTGTAGTAATATTGACAGGACTCTTGTCTTATCCTATGAATTCTTCAGTATTTCAAACCTATCAAAGTGTGTGAGTCTGTCAGACAGTGTTGTTGTTGTTTAAAATTGCTGCTGGAAATTAAAGGAAGCATTAATGCAGGAAACGTAGCGGCGTGCAGAGGTTTTGTAGAAAACAGTGCCTGTGCTGTTGAACAGTATCTGCTCTGTGCAGCTTGCAGTCTGAAACGTCAGAACTTCTATTTCAGGGCTGTGGCAAATTGCTTGAAGCTTTTTAGGGCTGGACCAAGCATCAACACAACACGTCTTCCAAGTTTCTGTAACAGTCCCAGTAAAGCAGTATCTAAATATAGTGCTGATGTACAAGTGTTCCTTTATTTTCTCCTGTTGTGTTTGACTTGCTTCGGGTTGTACGTGTATTCCATTTAAAGATGGTTAGGCTTTTCTGTGAAGTTTTCACTCAAAATATTTGACTGTCTGCAAACACGAGATGAAAGGCAAGAGATGAAAATAAATAAATACATTTCCTTTAAAAGGAATGAAGATTCGAGGCAGCTGTGCTGCATGGAGGAGTGCAGCCATCCTCTGGGCGTGTGCTCCCTTACTGGCACAAAGATTAGCTGTACATACAATTTACTCAGTTCAGAGCAAGTATCTGGGCCTGGATAATGTTTTTCCCTTTCAAAATGGTCCAGTCAAGTCAGAAACCATGGCCTGGATCCTCTCCCTCTGACGGGGGGAGCATAACTGTGAGGATTTCTTCTGTTGACAAGTGATTGATCCCCTCCCAGTAAGCAGTTTATCCCATCTAAGATTTTTGTTTGCTTCCGGACCTGCCTCTGGACTATATAAGGAGTTTAGGTTGACATAATTTCTAAATCAGTTTCTTGGGGGTAGGTGGGATTAAAGTACCTTCAACTGCAATACAAATTGCTGTGAATTTCTGTATCCCTACCTCTGTTAACTTGAATTGAATGAGGCCAAAGAGTCATTTAGGTCTATATTCTTTCTAAGGTGTGTGGTTAAGATGTCAAGACCAAATGCGTATTTGTAATGCATTTTGGCACCAAGTTCTCTTATCTCTTGACTGACATAAAGGGCTTCTGGAAGCTCAGTGTCTTGAAGATTTTGGATCTTGTCTCAAATATTTGAAATTTTTCTCTTTGTAGTTATAGGTTGCCCTCCATAGAGCTTCTCTTTGTATTTCTGTGTTTGTAGAACTGTTCTCCTCTCAAAATACTGATGGCAGTGTCAGTTCCTGCAGAACCTGTCACAGCCAGGGTTTCCACAGGCACTGGTTGGTGCCAGTGACAGGCAGGCTCACTGCAGCTCGCAGCCAAAGCCCAGGGCCGGGCCCCGGGGGTCCCTGGCACAAGGGGAGCAGCTTCCCATCACCGCTGCCCTCTGGGGCCTGCCCGGCCTGTGCTGTGCTGGGGCTTGAGAGCTCCTGAACACAGCCCCTGTTCCTGCTACTCCCACATACTTTCCTTTTTAATGCTTTGTTCTCTAGCAAAATGTTGCTTGTAAAGGGGGGAGGGAGGAGATCCCAGGCTATTATCTGCTAAGTAGGTCGTAATTCTGGTAAATAATTGATTTATTTTTTTTCAGGCTTGAAATCAGAAGCAGGCCTTAAGTGCCATGTCAGACCACTGTGATTATCACTCCTTCTGGAATTTCAGTGCTTCAGCTTGAAGGATAGTTGTCTGGCTCTTTTGGGAGGGGTGTGCCACTGGAAATAAAAGGAGAAAGTAATTCCAAAACCATATGGAGAAAGCATTTCTTTTGCTGCTGTATTGGTTTTAAAGTTTTCTTACTTTAAACTAGCTCCTGTGAGAATTCTCTGCTTCTGGCTCCTGTTATGCTTTGGAATAGCTGCTCGGACCCTTCACCTGTTTTTATTAAGCAGTGGAATTTGGAAATGCAAGTGTTAACAGCAGCAAGCATCACCATTGGCTGTGTCTGCTCTGTATGTGACTGTCCATGCTGTACTGCTTAATCTTTTAAAATCTTACCCTGCTGTGCAGACTGCTCAGTAGGAGTCTGCTGTGGATTGCTTGGGTTCAGCCTGTATTTTGGCAGACCAAATCCTGCTCCCACATAGCTGGGACAACTGATCAGTCTTCTTCTGGGGGGTGTATATGTGTATATATATGTGTGTGTATTTATGTACAGACACTTGGTGTATATATTTTGTGATTTTTAACTCTGTGTCCGGAGTGTTTCCTTAACAAGCTTTTTTCACCTCAAGGGAAAGAGGTCTTGTGCAGGGATGTGGGGTGTGGAGACACAGTCCCCTGAAATTCTCCTTATTTTGTGACTTGCCTGGGGGTGAGTCCTCCCTGTGGGCAATCCTTGGCTCCATCACCTGCAGAACAGCAGCAGTGCAGAGGCTGCTCTGGGGCCTGCAGCGGACAGAGCTGTTTTCACAGGTAAGTCCTTCTCCTGCTTTGCCCTCTCCTGCACCAGCTGAGCTGAATTGCAGCTTCTGGGTGCCCTTGAAGAATGTGTGTGTGTGGCAGTCACAGCTGTCTGTTCAGGCAGCCAGGCTCTGATCCTGCCTGGCTTTGTGTATCCCTGCATATCCACAGCTCCCCTGGAAATACTGGGGAGCTGCAAGAGCTCAGTTCTTGGCCTTGGTGCAGTTACTGAGTGAAACTGCTTTGTGACTTGCTGGGCACGAGAACACTCAGTCTGCTTTGGGAGCTGCTGTCTGAGCAGGAGCTCTGCTCTGTATGTACAAGTCTGGGTACAGAACAAAGCTCTTGGGGGACACCATCATCTACACAGGTTGTTTTGTCTTGGTTGGACTGATGTGGTCCTGTTTTCCTTTGGCTGAAATTCATTGGCATTTTAGTGTTTCCCCTTGGCATGGCTTCAAAATCCCTTGTTGGCTCATTCATGCTGTGGGATGTCAGGGCTTAATGAAGTGGTGGTGTAACACATCTGTGTTACCAAAATAAGCTCCGTCTTATCCCATGTTTTAATAAAATCTGAGCAGCAATGAATCAGTCAATGATGCTGAAGTGTAAACCAGCATTGTTGGTGTCTGATGAAGTACACCATGAGCTCTGACTGAGAGGTCTTTCCTCTCATCTGCTTTTCAGCTTCTCAGAGAACTCTGGCACCCCTGTGCTGCTTGTTCTTGAATCGTGTTTTTCTAAATTTATTCTTCATGATAATTAGTGGAGGACTTCCACTTCTAAAAGCAGGTTCCATACAGAAGCACAGTTTGTGAAACAGGTGGTGTGGTATTGTGTCAGCTGAGAACTTCCTAACCCAGAGCAGACCTTAATCTTCATCTTAAACTAGTAGTTTCAAGGGGAAAGAGATGGAGAGAATATGTTTATTAATGCTGGTAGGAAGCTGTGTTCCACCTTCAGCATCTTTAATTAAAAGAAGTTCCTCCAACTACCTTGCCATGATTATGAATGACACAAAAGTGTTTTTTCTTCTCCAGCCAGATGACAGGAAGACACTGAGCTTGGGCAGCAGCTGTGTTCAGAAAGGGTTGTCAGTGGTGTAGGCAGAACCATCTGCCTAGCAAGGCATTTAGCTTGGGTTGCTTTTTCTAGGCCAAGATAGTAAATCAATAGCTTATTTTTCACCGTGTTACAAGTAAGATGTCAATGGGGTAGATTTACAGTGTAAACAGGAAGAGGGCAGCTACCTTTATTGGTTTCTTAGGGTCCCAGCTGCACTGGTGAGAAAACAAAACAATATTGCAAAAAAATAAAGCCAAAGCAACTCATCCTGAATGAGGTTGAAGATCTAGAAACAGAACAGTGTTCTTATCAGACATTTTACTGTTTCTTTTAAACAGACTTTAATACCCCCTTACTGCCTAGGGCTGACCCTCCCTTCCCTTCTCACAGAACTGTCAGTTCAGTTAAGCTCTTGTTTGAACAGGCCCTTTCCTCTCCACATGCCAGGACTGTTGGTCTGCTCCAGTTAAATACAGGAAAAGGTGTATATAGGAATGGGGAGGGGTTTTAAGAGATCATGAGGTGAGAATTGTTCCATTTTGTTTAAATGAATTTTATAAACTTCTGGTTTTCTGTTTGCCAAATGTTGTTTGAAGTGACTGCAAAACTCTGAGACAACTGTGAAGAGCACAATAGTAAATAGTATGCTGGTCATGGTTGGAATTTTCTTCCATTCACCTGGCAGATGACAGGGCCACTCTGGGTATGAGAGCAGCAGTCCTCCCAATACAGTCAGTACATGCAGTTTCCACTTGGGCTTTGTTATTGATGATGTTTTTTTTAGAACTGAAATGCAGAATGTAGCTTGAGCACAGCAGTAGTGCTGACCTGAACAGTCACATTTGCTGCATCCCACCACTGCTCTTACGCTGCTGCATTGTGTGGAGAGGATCAGTGAAATGGAACAGGAACTGCTCTGGCTTATCAAATAACACTCTTCCCAGTTATTTTTAGCTTAGCCAGCTCCTACTGTGGTCTACCATGGTCCCTGCAAATGTGATTTAGGGCACAATGGGTGGACATGGACAGGAACCTACACAGGGGAAACTGCTTGAATCCTAAAACTTTACCTCTCACAATAAGGCCTGGTTTTTGTTGGGAAATACTTTTGACTGCCAGGTTCTTCTCCTTACAGCTGTGCATGGTTCATGGTTGTTTACTTGTTTGGTTTTGCTCTTGGTATTTTTTACCATGTTTTTCATGGACATCTCTTCTCTCTTTCAAGTCAGTTTGCAGCTCTGATCTGGTCAATGCTAAAACTTCTGGGGCCTTTGGCACAAAGCCACAGTACTTCTCAATCAGTAGCTGCCTGTCCATGTATCTCTGTACTGAAAAGTCTCTATCTCTACATGTGAACAACCAGGCCTAAAATTTGCTTTCTGCCTGTTAGACTTGCAGTAAATGAGGACAGCTAAACTTGGTGCACAATCCTGAGTCAGGAGTGGAAAAGAAAACTGCAAAGGTGTTCCAGTGTGCTTTGGGGTTTCCTTTGCCAAGGACATCCAGTGGCCTGACTGCCAATATGAACTGAACATGGAAACCTTTCCAACTTGCCTGAGAAAACAGAACAGGAGAGGAATCTAAAGACAGATGCTGTAAAGAAAGAGATTAATTTTCTGCTCTCTAAGGCAGGAAGCTGAGGTATTCATCCATGTTATGGGGTGTAATGTGCCATTATGACTCAGTGGTAAACAGGAGGAACAGTGAAAAAAGCAACAAGGTAAGGGAGTTTCACTGCTTTGGGCCCTGGCCTGCACTGTGAGTATTCACACTCTCTTCCTTGGATGCATACTACCTGTGTAATTCAGCCTCGACCAAATATCTCTGTCTTTACCTGTTGGTGAGATATTTGCAGCCAGTCATGCTGGGAGCATCCCTTGTCCATGTATGTGTGTGTTTGCTGTTTAGGGCTCTAAGTGGGGGTGACTAAACCTTGTCAGTGCCCGGGAGAATGTGCAGCAGCCGCTGGGACATGGGCACTGTCAGCTGTCACAGAGACAGGCTCAGCTCTTGCCTTCTGCGGTGGCAATGGGTGTAACTTTGTCTCCTGATGTTAGTCACACCCCACTGCTTGTAGTATATCCTGAAATTTACAACTGGCTCTGCAGACACCCTGTATTTGAAAGGCCACATCTTCTAAAGGTGTAACCCCTTCTCTCTCCTCCCAATCACAACTGTCGTTATCGGTTGGACTCCCCTGTCTGGTTTGTGGTGTGCAGTGCTTGTGCTTCCCTCCCAGTATTTCAGTTGGATTGAAACTGCTCCAAGTGTCAGATGTCTTGGAGAGATGGGAATTTCCACCTCTGCCTTGCTGTGGCTGCCCTTTGTGTGCCGGGTGTGAGGTGTGTGATTTCTCAGCCGGGGCTGCTGACCGCGGCTGGCGGGGGTGGAGATGAGCAGCAGGGAAGTTGTGCTGGCAGAAGGGAGATCCTCGGAATTTGCATGCTGCAGAGCAGTCTTGTCTGGACTCTGCTGGATAATCAGGTTAGCTTCCTGGATTTTTCTAATGACTCTCAGTAGCTGTAGTGAGCAGCTCCTTCTGTCCTGTGGGAGGTTGCCTCAGGTTTCCCTGAGGTGCAGGATGGCTTCAGTAGCCCCAGCTTTCACATTATGGGTGGATGATGGAACCTCTTCTGCATGGGCATTAGATCTGCGTGGATATTTAATTTGTCCCCACAAATACACCAACGAGAGCAAATGCAACATGTCTCAGTAACAGGCTGCTACAAACAGATCAGACCTGTCCTCTAGTCTCTGCATGAACTCTTGATGGAATATATGGGCAGATTAAAGAACTCTGATCTTCTTTTTTAGAAGAAGATGTTTAATGATCTGGGTTTGACACACCTAAAAGATTAAAAGTGGACTGCAGTTAATTCATCTCCTAAAGACTTAAAGGCGCTGTCTGCTATGGGGATAAAGCTCATCTGTGGTAGAGACAGAAGTTTCTTGGAGGCTGGGTAACATCCATGGCCTGGGATCCCCCGGGGGAGGGAGGGTGGAGAGAACCACCAGCTGTCTTGCTGCTTCCATATGCAAGGTACATTGCTTTCTCCTCCTTCCATCTCAAAAATAAGATGTTGTTCTCAATCTGTACGTGCACATACACACTTGACTGGCGTGTGAGGGCCTTACTCTTCCTTAGCAGATATTGAAGCATTGTGTAAAATTTACATGTGACAGGTCTTGTTTCTGCAGCCACTCCACATGCTTGAGAGATTACTTACTGGGATGAGAGAGCAGAGGATGCAAACCTGAAATTGGTGTTGGTGAATGCGGGAAAATCTGCTGAAATTTGGGATTCACAAACCCCTGTTTTGCATGCTGCATAAGCTGCAGTTGTCATTCAAGTATCCAGCAATGTATTGAGAAACCTCCCTTCCTGCATTGCTGCCTCCCTTTTGTTCAGTTCCCTGGAGAGGGTTTCACATCTCCTGCAGAAGGGACAGTGCAGCCTGTGAGAAGCTGCTTGTTTAACTCTGGGTTTGAGCTGATGGCTGTTTCCTGGGTTGAGCTGTGTTGTGTTTCACTGCAGTTCTGCTTCTGCAGCCCTTGCTCCCATGTTCAGCAGTGTGAGGGATCACCCTCTGGACATTTTCTGTGGCTGGTGATGGGGTGCCTGGTAAGAGTCTGTCAGCACTGATCTCTGGCTTCACTTCATGTGCCTAAAGGAGAAACATGCTCTCAGGCCATAGGCAGGCTTGGAACTAACTTGGGATGGTTTTGTCTTTGATTTTACCTTGTACTGACGATGAAGAATTGATTGTACCTCATACAAATTAATGGGCCTTTTTGTTGCTAAATGAATTGGTTTTGTATTTGAGCGTGGGCTTCAGAGTTCACTAAACAGCCTTACATGTATGTGTACTGTCTTTACATAGAGAGGAGACAGAAAGGATGAAGAAAATAGTTTGTTTTGAATCTGTTTAGCATCCTAGCAGAGCCTTTTCTTCATCCATATGAGAAAAATTAGGTTGTAGGGATTTGACATGGCAAATGTATCTGTTCTTTTTCTTTTGATATTTGATCTTTGTGGCCTGGGGGAGAGGCTCCTGATACAGGTAAACACCATAATTATCATTTATGGATCTCAGTTTTGTGTGAAATTATACATATTGAGTGTGCTATTTCCTGGGTTTGGAGATGATGATTCAGGATATGTCAAGGAAATAAGCAAGATGTTTAGCTTTCCATAGCTTAGTTATTATATCTTTTGGAGAATGGTGCTGTATTCCCCAGGCAACTGCATTCACAGCCCATCCAAACTGATGCACTTCTACATGTGCTCAGCTCCGGGCCTGAATCCCTGATCCTTCTCCAAGTAGCCTGGCCAGCACTAAGAAATAAAATGACATGTTTCTGTATTGTTTATCACCAAGTAAACAGTGATATGGAGCAAAAGCTGGAGCTAAGGTTGGAAGGCACATTAGTAGCTTAAAGGTTACAAAGGAAAAATGGAAGGGTGTTGCATTCCGGTAACTTATCCCTAAAGCAGCCACGTGTAAATCCCAGAATTGACTAAGCTTCAGCCTGAAGGAAAATGAAGCAGTGTTTTGCTAATATGTTCTTCAGCTGCAGTAGAAGCTTTTGAGTGTACCCATCCCATATCTACTGTGCGTGTATCCTTCCAGTTTGGATTTCTGAGCCATGAACTAGATCACAGAGCTGATCCAGCTTAGAAGGGAAGCGTCAAAGATATTTTTCTTTGAGCTGGCTGAGTTCTTTATCTGGACCACAGGCATCTGTGGGGTTGCAGAACTAAGGGGATAAGAGGGGAAAGGGCAGTGAAGTGGTTTATGGCTTGGTGGGGGAAACCTAAAACTCTGTTGCTGCCAAGGCAATGCATTGTCAAACTATGGCCTCACACATTCCCTGGCGTAGAAACACAAGGGTGCAAACTGCCTGAGCTCTGTTCTGCTCTGCAGCTGTGGGGATGTTTTTGGAGTGAGTGTGGACATTACAGACTTGTGCTAGCCTTGGTACCATTCACAAAGAAGCCACAGTGATGTGGGGCTTTGGCAGGATGTACAGCTCCCTTCCCCCTCCAGGATTCTAGGTATTTACTTAGGCAGGCAGGTCTGAGCTGATGTGGCTTCACTGCTCTTTTAGCAGGATTAGCTGGAGCACAGCTCGCTTGGAATCTTCTCTGCATGCTGCTGTTAAGCCTCTCAAGCAGCTATGGATGTTGTGCTGCTGTGAAAGTATGACACGTGCATTTGAACCATTGTGTGGCCGTGGATTAGACGCAGATAATCTTTCTTTTTACTTAGAAGTTAATTTCTTTTACCCTTCCTGCTTTCACATTAGGTTTATGATTTCATATTTCCAAAGAATGAATGTGGCACCCAGCAGGAAGGGTGTAGGCAACAGGACAAGGGAGCAGTGTTGCTGTGCTCTGAGTGCCAGTAAATTTGTAACTGTAAATTTGTTAGATTCTTTCTTACCCCCTAGCCAGGTGAAATTTGAAGCAGTGAGGGAGGGAAGCAATTTAGAAGAGGAGAGGCACAAGGTCAAAGAGGAAAAAAATACTATGTTTGAGAAAAACAAGAGACAATGAAAATGGGACAGAGATGGAAAACGAGAGGACGGAAGCAGTAACTGAGGAGGGAAATGCTAGAACAGACTCATACAAGCTGAAGCAAAGCCAGGCCAGGCTGTTGCTGTCAGAACCAAAGGTGGAAGTAAATGCTTGAGCGTGGTTTTTTTGCAGAATGTGTGAATTAATGATGAGCCTTGGTAGCCCCAGGTGATTCACAGCCCGTTGTGCAGGTACTGTAAGAGAATGTCAGAGGGCTGGGGTAGAAATAGTTCCTCTGGTGTGCTGAGAGGGCTCATTTCTGTAAGTCACAGCTGCTGCTCTTCTCCATGGGATGAGATCTCTTTCAGGTTACCCAGAGGGAAGAAAAAGGGCTGTGCCTGGTGGTGAGGTGAGAAGCAAAACACACGTGGGGCCGTGTCCTCAGTGTCTCTCAGCACACCCTGTTGGAGCCCATCGTCCTTGTTTGCCTGCCCTTTTTCTTGTCAGCAGTTATCTGTTGTTGCTGTGGTTCATCTTTCCCTGGCCTTGATGGCAAAATCATTGACAGTAACCCTGAGACTGGCTGGCCCTAAAATGAGAATAAGAGCCCTCTTAAGAACCCTTAGCCAGAGACACTGGCTAAGAAACCAAGTGCTCTTGCCTGGGCCCATGTGCTGTCTCCACTTGCCATCGAGCACAGCGGCACCTGGAGCACCTGCAAGTGTCAGAGCAGGTGAGCTCCTGGCTCTGATCTCTTTCCTCTGGTCCTTTGCTCCCAGGTGGAGGCTGAGCAGCCTGTGAGCGTTGTGCTGGGCTGAGGAGATGTGAATAACCCAGTTTCCCTGGCAACAGCGGGCTCTTTAATCACACAGACACAAGGCTACCTCTGTTCCTGGTGTTCAGGCTTGCCTAGTGTATCTGGCTATGGCAGTACTTTGCTTTTCTTGGGAAAAAATGGCAAATAAAAGCAAGAAGGTCTTTCTGCCTTTGAGATAATTAAAATCTCCATAGGTAGATTTCAGTGCTGTATTCAGCAATAATGGAAGAAGAGGGATTATAACTACTTCTAAGCTTTTTAATGTGTGAAGAATCCCTGGAGGATACAGAAATAAAGTTTTAAATTCTGTGTGGGGCTTTATGAACAGATCTCATGTCTGTGACACTGATAGATTCATTCCTTGGGGAGATGACTTATTTTCTTTTTTATGGCTAAGGAGACAAAGTGATTCAAAGGTTGGCTGAATCTTGTTGCAAAGCCAGGAATAAATATCCCTCTGAGCTGATCCTTCACCTGGCATTTCCTCCAGTTTCAGGTGAAGCTTTTCCTGTGTAGTAGGAGACAGAACATGTTATGGGAGGTAGAAATGTGAAGCTGTTTTTTAGCTGGAGAAAGTGAGGAAAGTGGAAATACTGTTATTCACTGCAAGCCTTTCTGCTAATGTATTTTAGCCTGCATTTACTCCCCCACTAACAAAAGTAGAGCAAACTATTCATTTTGAGAGTGAGCACTGGGAGTGAAAAAAATATTCCTGCGTTAATTTTCACTCAGCAACTTGGTCTTGTCACTGCATGAGTGCAGAAATGGGTTTGGATAAGAACAGTTTGAAGAAACCTCTGCAGGAGAAAAGAACTCTTCCATGAGTAGGCTTGAGGCCAGCAGAAGTGTCCAGTACTGCTGTTCCTCCTTGGATAACAGCCATGTTCCATTGTCAGTGACATTGCACAGATTTCTTGGATTAGAAGTTGTGGTTTTCAGCAACTCCCATTCAAGCTGCTCTTTAGAAAATCAACTTATATGATTTTCTAGAACGGTGTGGACTCTGGAAACCCCTAAACATCTAGACCCCAATTCCTTCCAGAGAACAGATGCCACCTTCCCTCTGCCCTTTGTTGCTGTGATTGTACACAATCTAACAAGTCTTTTGAGGAACTCTGAGAGCTTGAGCACAAGGTAATAACTTGAGCAGGTGGGTGACATAAATCTCATTGAGTTTGTTAAAATAATATTGCCACAGTCCTTCAGCAGCCTGAAGGCTTTGTACCAGGCTCTTACTTAGCTGGGTGGCATTTGGTACAAGCTGAGACAGAGGCTTACATCTACAGTGAGTTTATTGTTGGGTTTTCAGTATATTGTTTGTGTAAATTCCCCAGACCAGCTCTCCCTCCTGAAAAAGCCACATAGATCAAGTTTTATTCTGTTCCACATAAAGTTCACATCTTTTACTGAAGTGAGTCATGCTTTAACTGAGTTTACTGTGAGGGAGGAAAGTGGGCTTTAAAATGTTACTCCTCCACCCTGCGTTAGTGATGTAAAACAGGATTATTAGTATGCTTGGCAGCAGCTGCTTATTATTTTCACAGAACCTGGATATTTATGAAAACAAAAAATTGCTTCTACTTGTGTTCAAGTGTAACTGTTTTTCCTTTTTTGATGGCTTTGTCTTCCATAAGGTGCATTGGCTTCTGTAAAGGCATATCTAGCTTATCTCTTTGGGGTTATTTTTCAGTCTGTGGAGAAGGGAGGCATTCTGTGACTTGTAGCTGACAGAGGAGGAACAGCTCTGCCATTTTGTGGGCAGTGGCCTGTGCGTGGCTGTTCTGTCACACACAGGACACTTCTGGGCATTGGCAGGTGAAATTGCTTCACAGGCCCATGGAAATTGTGGTGCAGTGCCACTGTGTAGACACCAAATTTGGCTCCTCTGTGTTTATTTCTTTGTGCAGAGAGGTGAGAAGCTTATGGCAGAAGGAGCTGCTCAGTGTGTGTCCTTGTTACAGATTTTTGCAGGAGCAGTCTCTGTACATAGCAACTAAAGATGCCATAACCAGTTTTGCCACTCATTTTTCCTGCAGAAGTTCATTGCTGTCTCATGCAGTAATGGTTAATGACTCCTCATTTCACCATCCTTCTCTGCTTGTATTTTGGATGTGTTGTTTTAGGGATTTGGGGGGAGGGGAGATGGGAGGTATGGAAGGGAACAGTGTGGTGGTTTGTTTATTTGTTTAAGGAATTATGCTCAAAATAGGAGGAGGGGCAGTCAACAGGGGAGGACCTTTTAGGATTTTATTTTTGGCAGTAGGTTGGTTCACTTGACGTGTAGGACCCTTCTTGTTGCTGAGAGGTATGGAGAGAGTTCCAGTTCTCTCCTGAGTTATGTATTTCCTGTCTTTCCTAAACTGGCAGGGGCATCATCTGCTCTTGATTGACAGAAAACCCAGAATCTGTTACCCAGTAGGTTCCCAAACCCAGACTGGTAATTTTATGGCAGAAGCATTTATTTTGATGCTAATGCTTTTGAAGGAAAATGTGGGGGAAGGACCTGTCATTAGATGTCCACTAATGCAAGAAAGGACTTTACCTTTTAGGGCTTAGAAGAAGCAAAATGAACTCTTGGTGACAGCATGAATTCAATCATATTTACTCCTCTCCTTGATCTGTGTTTAAGCGCGGCTGACTCTGTCTACGATGCGTGTCCCCAGCAGCCGGGGGCCGTGCCCGGTGCCCAGCCTGGCCGCAGGGTGAGCAGGGGCCGTGTTGTGTTTTGCAGATGCCCCGTTCGGGGGGACCCCGCCCGGCTACGCGTACGATGCTGACCGCGCGGAGGAGCAGCGGCGGCACCATGACATGATGCCCTACATCGACGACTCGCCCTCCTCCTCGCCGCACCTCAGCTCCAAGAGCCGCGGCAGCCGCGACACGCTGTCCTCGGGCTCTCTGGAATCCACTAAATCTGTGAGTCCTTCCTCGTGGGTTTGCCAGGGGTGGGCGGCCCTGCTGGGACATCACCCGGCCTGGTACAGCACTGCCTGCTTGGTGTTGTACAGTTAAAGCTGAACTGAGGCTTTTAGCTGATGCAAGCCTAAACTTCGGGGGGGGTGTTGTATACATGGGTTTTGAGCCCTTTGTGCATTTTAGTGGAGAGAATTGGTGACTAATTGCAGTTGAGAGGGTCTGTAAATAGACTGTGGAACCAAACACATTCATACGTCTCTGCATGTGAGTTGTCATTGCCTTTGACAAGGAAAATAAAAGTTATTTTCAGCTAGGTTAAGTGTTTTGATCAAGCATCTGGAAGACCTATTTTCTTCACCCTGTGAAAATGGAATAAAAAGAATTAAAAGTGCCAACTCTGAAGTGGTGACTTTGTGTAGGAGATGGCCACTACTTGTAATGGGTTTGACTATTCACTGAACAGCTGTTTTTATAATCAATTATCATAGATAAAAATACAGGAGCGACTGCCTTGCCTGCCCTGTGGCTTAACATGGCCCTTCAGTCTGCCTTGCTTTGGTTTTGCTTCAGGTTCAGTAGCATGGCTTTGGCTTTGGGAACTTCAGGAAAATTTCTCGTTTTGATTTTACAATATTCTTTGCATCTGCATGCCTTGGTAAAGAACTATTGGTTCTGCTGTTTTCACAGTCCAAAATGTCTTCATTTCAGCTTGGATTAGTCTCTTTGACTTTTAACCTTTTGTTTCTTTTTATCCTTTTGCAATAGATTGCAGAGGACTTGAGTCCCAAGTTGCTGTTTCCCTGAGTAGTATCTTTGTAATTTTCAAACTTTTGGGTTCCCCAAATCATTCATAAAAATGTTCAATAGCACAAAGCCAACTGTCACTTCCTTCCTACAGTGCTTCTAAGAAAATGTGCCAAACAACCTTGAATTCCCACATTGTAAATGACACTTTGAAATCTCTCATCCAAGTGTTTTAACTTAACGTGATGCCTTTATATTGTTCTTTCTTGTTAATTAAGATGTCATGGATGATAATTATGGATATTTTAGAGATATCAGTGTACATGTAAATCAACACCATCACCATTATCAGGCAGTTTTATTTATCTTGCATCAAAAGGCAAGTCTGAGAAGTGCCACAAACCATCAGTGCTCAGTGTTTGTTATGCACATCCTTCTGCTCTCTGTTGGTTACTGTCACAGCTGTGCTTACTTCTTCCAGGATGAATCTAGGCTAAGAATCCTTGCTGATATAGTGTCCTCGTTCTTTCTCATTCATAAAATTCATTGTCAAGATCTCTTAAAGCATTTATTGAATAGTTTATTGTTGGTGTTTGCTTAATTTTATTTGACTGTAAAGTCGGGAGTCTAGTTAGCTGCTTATGCTTTAGTGTATTCATTTTGAGATGCTTTCTTATCTCTCAAGATGAGAATTCTTGTGATATGTAAGAGGCTTTTGAATGAAGAAAATATCATTAGTAAATTCAAAAATCTCCAAAACCATTTTAATATTGGCTTGAGACTTTCAGGTTACGTCTCTCAAGATGAAGGAAAAACACTGTGTGACTACACATGGCTGAGAGTTATCTTCAAAGAACCAGTTATGGCAGTGCCTGTGACTGGAGGCCTGGAAGAGACACTGCCTAATAGTTAATCTTGCTCTTTATTTGTTTGAATATTGGCTCATAAACATTTAACAGTCATTAATTTAAAAGTTACTTTAGTAATGCTTGAAGGCTGCTTCTCCAAAAATTATTTTTAACATAAATTGTTGCTTTGTTTTCTCTGACTGTAAAAAGATGTTTCAAGGCTTCCAAAAGAAAGAGGTGTCCTGATGCAGATTAGACTTCTAATCATGAACTCAACTGCTTCTCTTGATCCTGTCTGTAATCAGTGCACAGGTGGCAATCTCTGGACAGTCCATGACAGGCAGAAAGAGACTAATTTATATCCAGATATTTCCTAAGCAAGTTAAACTTTCAGTCATCATGAGCTGGGAGATGGCTTTTGCTGAGCTATGTTTTCAGCTAGAGTGGAAAAGACATCAGTAGCAAAATTAGGTGTCAGACACTGCTGAGCCAAACACGTAGCTTGTGTTGGACCAGAAATACCACGATGTGTGTCTATTCTATTTTCTTTTGTACTAAGCTTGATTAGCAGAAAACATGTTTTGTTTAGATGTGTTTGCTTTTAAAGTTGTCTTCTTGCCCTTTTAAATGAGATGCCTGCAGTTACTTCTGAAAGTTTCATATTGTTTTTATGACCAGAGTCTGGAAGTGAAGTGAACTGTATGCAGCAACAGAGTACATGCATTCCATACACCCTGGCAAAACATGAAGGTTGTAAAGTCATTCAGAAGTTAAGAAGTCTTGAATCTTTTTGATAACTTTGAATTACTGCATTGTCCCATCTCTCCTGTGGGTGCCTGCACTGTTCAGTGGATGGAGGGAATGATACTCACAGATTCAATATTTCATCTCTACAGCTGCACCTTATTTTCATCTCCAGAGTGTGCACCTTATTTACAGGACACTGCAAACCCCAGTCTGGGTACAGAAGTATTCATTTCCATTAACTCCAAATACAGCTGGAATGCCACAGAGGTCTTAATTGTGCATGCAGTGTTGCTGTGATGTGAGAGGATGGTATGTTCACTAACCACAGGTAATCAGGGCAGACAGGTTATGGGAGAAGCATTTGCTATTTTTGGGTGCTAAATGTTCAGCAAAACCAGGTTCTGACTTCTAACACAGCTTTCTTCACATTAAAGTAAAATTCCTTTAATTTCACTTTGCAACTGAGAGTTAACAACATTCCAGTCAGGCACCCAGAAAATGGAAAATGTAGCAAACAATGATATTTTAAATTTATTTTTTATAAATATAAATCTAAGTAGTTCACTTATCATCACACAGGCATTGCAGCATTTTGCTGTGACGTTCATGTGCCTCATCCATGAGCCCTCTTGGGGACTGTATTTTTCTTATTTGAATATTGAGGGCATTTTGCTTTGACTGATTTTATGGGCTTGCTCAGGGCTTTGTATTTTTCTGCCAGGTGTTTGGCTGAGTTCTTCCACCTCCCTAGAGCAGCTACAGCCCTTGGTTGGGGAGCACATCAGGGTTCACCTGCTCTGTCCAGCCACCAACAGAGAAAGTGCAGAGTGCCAAAAGCAGTGTCTCTTACTAGAAGAGAATGCAGGGAAACCTCCTGGGCTACTTGTGAAGGGGCTTCCTGCTGTCCCTCGGTGTGCAGGGCAACCAGCTCCCAGCACATTCTGTTCCAACAGCTGAGGCTTGCAGTTGACTTCCAGAGGTTTGTGGTGTTCACACTTTGTCACCTGGGCAGTGTTTTCTACTCCCTCCTACCCCGTGTATCTCAGGAGCAGATGAGGAGGTGCTGCCTGCTCTGCCTCCAGACGGAGCCTCTCCAGCCATGGCTGCTGTGTTCCCCTTCCACCTGCTCCTGCCCACTGCACAAACTGCTGCTGTCCAAGGAGGAGGATGAGGCTGCACCAGCTTCAGCTTTGTCTGACCCAGAGAGGGACAAGCAACACAGGCATTTGTGGTGTGGATCTCAGCAGCCCTTGACTTGTCATTTGTATGGAAAGGAGGCCTTAACAAGTGTTTGTAGGGTCTGACCCAACTTGCTCCATTTTTTTTGGCTCTTCTAGAATCTCAGGCTGGGCTGCTCATGCATGTCCTGCCATAAAACCAGTGCTTTTGCCAAACTTTGCTCTGTAGCAAACCTACAGGGACAGAGGAAAAAGAAGAAACAGGTTCCACTAACGCTTAAGTTGTTTATTTATTTAACTTGAGATTTAATTTTCTCAAACCTTCCTTTCTGTAGCAGCTGAACTGTTGTGATTGAACTATACAGAAATTCTGGAAACGTCTCTTGGAAAAAGTCAGCCCAAATGTTTGCCAACTTAGACTGTGCTAGTAGATTCAGAAGGTGTCAGACTGTTGGTAAAAAATAGTGATAATTCACTCCCAGAAAGAGAGAGAATGTGTCTGTCTTTCCCATACAGTGAGGGTGAAGAGCAGAGAAAATACCTGGATAAAGTTACAGAAGAACAGAGGGAGAGCTTGCTGCAGTGTTCTTAGGCCACAGGAAGGTGTGGGGACAGCTGGAAAATCTGAGACTGACACCCTTCAGGACAGAAGAGTTACTGCCAGGAGTTTTGGAGTGGGTGGCTTGCAGCCTGGAGGCTGAAGAAGGCTGGGAGAAGGGGGAAGCCTCACTCCCTGTCACCCTGGTGCTGTTCCTTGTATGAGGAGAGGTTACAGCCCTGGGAAGTGCAGGAGTCACCTCTGCTCAGCAGCAGAGGCAGGCTCAGAGACGTGCCTGGGGCTCTGGGGGTGGGTGCAGGGCAGGCAGTGGAAAAGCAAAGCTCATTCCACTGCCCCAGGAAATGAGGGGAGTCCATTCTCAGGAATTTAGAAGATGAGTTTTTGACAAAACAGATCTCTCCAATTCCTGCATGTATCAAAGCAAAGGAGGCAGGAGTGCTAAAGCTGAGCAACTGCCTCCTACTGTCTGTTCTGTTTGGAGGAGAAACTGCCTGGTACTTACAGACTTTCAGGAAGAATTTCTCTTTCTTTCTCTGCACATCCGTGGTTGGTGCAGCATTGGCAGCCATTGCCTGTCCTCTGATCAGCTCCCTTTGTTCCTGCTGTCTGCCAGCTCAGCAAGAGCAGGGCTGTGGCAGGGCAGGTTGTGGATTTTGCTCCTAGCTTGGTCCCAAGGGGATGCAGGGAAGCTGACCTCTGAAGCTACACCAGTAAATGGGATTACTGCTCCTCTTGGTACTACTCCTGCTAGCCTGTCCTTCCTCCTCCAGCATTTCCTAATCATTCTCCTTTCTTCCTCTCAGTATTTGAATTGGTTTGTTTGTTTTGTTTTACTGTCACTTTCCCCTCACCACCCTCAACAGATGCAGTTTTTCCTTTTTATTCTCCAATTCTTTGCTCCTTAAGGGCTCTGCCTGGATGTACAGCCCTTCCTGAGGAGAGCTGGCACACCAGTACTGATGTTATAAATAATGTTGGCTCCTCTCCCTGCTGCTTCCCCTCCCCACATGGAGCATGATTGGCTTGATTACAGAATTTGCCCAGTTTAATATCACCAAGACAATGAGACACCTCCAGCAGAAGCTTTCAAACATATTTACACTTTAAAAATGAACTGAATGTTTTTCTCCTTTGTAGGCTGTCAGCTTCTGTATGAGATTGTGAGCTTGGGAAACCTTGCCTTTGAACACATTCATTGCATGGTGTATGAACACCCTGTACCAAAGGAAGAGTTAAAGTGCCTTTTATACGCCCACTGAATCCCTGATTCTCTTTACAGAGCTGTGCCAGCAGCAACCTCTTTGAAAAATCTTATGTATTGTGGTTTCTAGATTCTTAATCTGTGCTCTTCTAACATTTGCAAGGAAACAATTATTGCTGTTAATTTAAACAAGAACCAGGAAGCCCTGAGTTCTTTAACCAGAGTCAGGAAGAGCTGAATCTGTCTAAACCTTGGAGCTGGTGAATGTCAGCCTCACAGTAATTGAACACAGCACACAATGCCAACCTGGTTAGTAAACTAAAGTACTTAGACTGACAAGCTGTAAACACATTCACCCCAGCCATGGCTCGGGGCCAGCGTGTGCACTATGATATCTCCAGAGCTTCCAACCCCTCTCACTGGCCGAGGTTCAGGTTGCAAGATTGCACTGTGACTCAATCTTTTGATTTTTAGGGCTTTGGAATAGCAAAAAGCACCATCCAGTTGAGAAGAGAGGAGAACACCAGGATCTTATAGGCATGAGATACCTGTGTAATTTCCTGTAGCCTGCTTTCCACCTTTCTTAATGTTTTTGTGGTTTTTAAACATAGTTCATGAGGAGTGGAAGCAGAGCACTGATTCTTGTTTGTTCAGATCTGGCTGGGTGCTGGGTCCTCACAGCTCCCGTGGCAGGGAGACAGGAATGCTCTGAGTGCTGCCCTGGTACCGTCCTGTAGGATTTATTCCGAAACACGTGGGTAGAGAGGGAGCCAAAAGATGGGAGGGCAGTGGAGAAAGGGCAATGGAGGAAGGCCAGACATGGATGCTGGCATCAAAGAACAGGGACAGTCAGAGCATGAAATACCAGTCAGACTTGTACAAGTGGGAAACAGGCTGGGTAGGAAGCATGGGATGGACTGCTGACCACCTGGCACACCCTGCTGAGTGGTTAGAGTGTGCCAATACAGGCTGCTCCCACTTCCTGCTGGGAACATCCCATCTGCACTTTGGTAATAGGTGTGTTTTCCCCATTCTCTGTGGTCTGGTAGATGTGGTACCAGCTCCTCCACTTGCCACAAGCAGCTCAAAGATTTCAGACTGGTCCCTTCTTGCCAGGGTAGGGGAATGGAGTCCTCAGCCTTGGCAGGTCTCCCTGGGGTGGGAAGCTTGATACTGATGCCCAGGATGTCCCCTGTTAGCTGTCCTGGCTGGAGTGCAGGAACAGAGGGGCAGGGGGCTGTTGCAGTCAGTGTTGCTCTTTGTTCCCCTTCTGTGTCAGACAGGGGCAAAGCAGAGATGCCCTTGGCCCAGAGTGCATCATGGCTTGGCTGCTGTGTGGGCAGAGTGGGAGGGCAGTCCCACAGTCTCTGCCTGCTCACTGCTCTCCTGTTCTGGGTGAGCAGGTGAGCCTATTCCCAGGTCTCTAAGTGAGGAATGTTGTAGTACTAAATAACAAACTTACTCTTCTTCCTCCTGATTTTGGCACCAAGTGAATTTCTGAGTCTTGGAGTACATTTCCTAACAAGTGTGACTTGAAAGGACCCTGAGGCTGAAGAAGCACAGGGGCTGTTTTCCAGATGTTCATCGTGCTCCACGCAGCCCCAGCTGACACTGAGAGCAAAGGCCTCCCTCAGCAGGAGCTCTTGTCAGGACACAGCTCCCGGGAGGGAGCAGGAGCAGCAGCACAATGCACAGAGCAGCTCCCTGGTGGTGCATTGATCCCTGACACAGCAGGAGCAGGGGATCATCTTTTCATACTGGAGGAAGCTGTATGTAAATTTGAGGTACTGCATTGGTGATCTTGTAATGTGCCCTGTGATTGTTGGATCAACCCCCCTGAGGGTTTCTTGAGCAATTGCTGTGCAGAGCATAAAGCAGCCAGGCCCTGCCCTGTGTCCTGCCTGGCTGTGGCCGAGGCTGGACTTCTGCAAGCATCACACTTGGAAAAATGCCCCCATTAAAAAAGGGTAAAGACAAAACCGTGGACTTTGCACAGTGCCCTTGTGGTAATGGGCAGGAAGGAAGGCCTGCAGTGTGTCCTGGGAGGTGTTTGTCTCTCTGAAAGTGCATCTCTTTTAACGGGAGGAAATTAACATTCCAGCAGAAAATGCCGTCTCTGTCAGCTGACGGTGCCCAGCGAGAGCTGGCTTGTGAATTAAAGCTTTTACTTGTGAAGAGGAAAACTGTTCTCAGTGCTGTAAGGAAAACTGTTGTGCTGCTGTCGTGATGGGGAAGTTTAAATAATTTAAAGAACTTGTCATTGTGTGCTGCTCTTTACAGATGTTACAAATGTACCCAGCTGGTTTTTAAATCCTCACCTCCTCCAAGAGAACCTGGTAAAGATAATTATAGTGCCGTGTCAATATTGACCAGTTACCTCATCCTCAGCAATGCGGACTTTGAAGCACTGTTAGTTTTTCTCAATGCTTCTTTGTGTAGCTACACTTTTCTTTTGTAAGTGTTGTAAGAAATCTTTGGAAACCAAGAGCAATTGTGTTTTTCTTGCACCAGGGCTGCCACATCCCTTCCTCTTTGGATGAAGGCAATCTTTGTTAACCATCTTGGGGCTGCCTGTCTTGATGTGTGTGTACCATGCCTTAAGAAGTGATCCATGAGCTGGACATCCAGGCACTCCTGGCACAGAAACCATAAGGAATGGTCACAGCTTTGCTGAACATTTCTGTGCCAGTCACACAGGTGCTCCATGGATGCAGAGTCTGTGCATCGTTCATTTCACCATGAAGTATGTCACTTGTGTTTTTCTGAAGTCTTCTGAACACTGACTGGTGAATTACAAATGTCTGTGTTCTCTGAGATGCCCTTTTAAGATTTTAAAAGGCACTGTGGTTCTTACTGAATGTCACTGAAGGGTGGGATGCAAAGAGAACTTCTTCCTTCCATGTAGTACTTAATGTGTGTGTAAATCTTACTCATTTCCTTAGAACAGCTTCTGTCTGCCACTTTTATTTAAGAGGTGGTGGTGGTATTTGACACCTCACAAAATTTTTATGAAGTAGTTGCTGCGAGTCTTTTAGGCTAGAATATAGCTTGTGAAATTTAATGAAACCGTTCAAAAATCAGGATGCTTATTGATGAGGCAGAATCCAGAAATATCTGGGAGCGTGAGGATCTGTTTCTTTCTTTGTGTTGTGCGTAGGCTCAAAGTCACACTGAGGATGTGATAGTTCCTGCAATCTGAACCTCCAGCCCAGGTTCCTCATCTGTACATCTGCAGAGGACCCTAAGCTAAGTGGAGCTTTTTGGGGGCAGCTGTAGGGCTGTATATTCAGTCACTAGAGTGGAGTGTACTGCTCTGCTTCCTGATCCTCCCACTGTGAAATCAAAAGCTGAAGATTGCTCTCGATACCAAGAGCCTAAAAAACCTACCCCAATCCCTTGAAAAGCATGCACCCTTTCAGAGCTGACTTCTGACTCTATTCTTAGAGACATTTAACAACATAAAAAGGTTGCAAGCATTTTAAAATGCTATTTCTGTGAATGACAGAAATAAAAAGAACTGGGAATAGGACTCCGTAAAAGGGGGATGTTTCTCATTATTTAAAGCCTTCATTGCTTGTCCAAATTTTTCTAGAGTTTTTGAAAACACTCAGTTTCACTTTTCCAGGTTAAATGCTTTTTCAGGTAATGGTTTTGAGAGGAAGGATAATTGAAATTCAACAAAAGGGATTATTGCTTCTCTTAACACTTCATGCTAGTCTTCCCCATTAACCCTTGAACCTAGTTAGGTGGGGCTTTTTCCCCCTCTCTTTCTTCAGTTGTTTTGGTTAAGAACTCCTTCATGGAATCCCAATAAGAAAATCAGTGTGTGCATTCCAAGCCATGCTGATTATTCCATCCTCTCACTAAAAATAAATACTGTGCAAGCTGGCACTGAAAAATAGTTTAGGGAATAGTGGAGAGGGGGAGGAAGAACAGCCCTGTGGAGCCAGGTCAGGCTGTGACTGGGGCATGTTCATGCACACCTGGGGAAGTGCAAAGGGGTGATCCTGTCTGCTCACAGAAACACAGCTCTGGACAGCTCCTGTGGAAGCACCGAGGGCATTGCACTGAACAAGGGCTCTCAGATTTGTTCAGGAGGATGAATTCTGAATTCCTAAGTTCCATGTTTTGAATTTTGTGAACAGGTCTGGGCACCTGAGACACCACAGTTGGATGACTAAAGCTGAAACTTGTAAATAATCTAAGTGGTATCAGTTGCTGGTAAATAAAAATTTCTTTAATGTTTTATGTTTGCATATTTCTAGAAACAAGATGCTGAGCACAGGTGGACATTTTTGTTTGGTTTTTAGTCTGAAAGTAAATCAAAAAAACAGATGTGCTCTGGTCAACTGAATGGTCTTCTTTTCTCCATCTCCATTCTTGGGGCTTTTTCTTACTCTCCCTGCAACGTGCTCTTTGTTTTTTTTAATTTTTTTTTTCTCTCTTAAACAACCTCTTTGTAGAGTGAGCCAGACCTGGAGAAAGGCCTGGAGATGAGAAAATGGGTCCTGTCAGGAATCCTAGCCAGTGAGGAAACCTACCTGAGCCACCTGGAGGCTCTGCTGCTGGTAAGGCTGGGGACAGATGCCAGTTCAAACACCGCTACTTGAATTTTTACTGCTGCTTCTATCCAGAGTTTCCCTGAACTTCACATACCATGGGTTACAAGTTGCTGGGTGCAAAAGGTACCTGTTACTCCTCTTCTCCAGTAGAGAGAGAGGCTTAAGGGAAGGACTGGATGTAGCAGAGTTTGGGAGTTGTTAATGTGGCAGTATCCAGGAGTTCTGTCTCTAAGTATCCTGTGCTAATTATTACATGTTGCAGTACAGTTGGACAGAGATTAGGGAAATGGAGTGCAAAGGGATTTTAATTGCAGCATTAATATCCAGGGAAAATCCACCTACCAGGGGTGGCTGATCCCCATGAGAGAACTTGTTCATGTCTAGCTTTCAGGAGTTACGTGAATGCAAATCTCACTTTTTATTAGGATGAAAAATAACTCTATGGAGGGAGGTGTTGCAGTGTGGCAGAGGTGGATGTTCATGGTTTGTGTGAGAATGGTTTCCTTCTTTCCTCATTTCAGCCTATGAAGCCTCTGAAAGCTGCTGCCACCACCTCGCAGCCCGTGCTGACCAGCCAGCAGATTGAGACAATATTCTTCAAAGTGCCTGAGCTCTATGAGATCCACAAGGAATTCTATGATGGGCTCTTTCCCCGAGTGCAGCAGTGGAGTCACCAGCAACGTGTTGGGGACCTCTTCCAAAAGCTGGTGAGTCAGCTGCCATCCCCAAAGGTGCTGGTACCCCTCACCCATCTCACAGGAGCTGCAAGTTCCCTTTGGTGACTGCAGAGACCAAAGGGGTCAAAGTTTGTGGCTGGAATAGATGAGAGGTTTCTCACCTCCTCATTTTGCCACTGCAGTGGAGGTCCTACAGCAAAAAAAAAAAGGCTCTTTCATTGTCTTTAGTTAAAGACTGCAGCAAGCTGTGATGGTAAAATAAATACAGTTTCACATAAATGTTGAATCTCCAGGGTTTCTGCAGAGTCCTCAAAGCATTTCCTTCAGATGGAGATGGGAGAGTGGCAGTATTACAAAGTGAACTTCTTAACACCAACAGTGAAGTGTTCCTCATTACTGTTGAACTCCCCCACACTTCGGTGCTTTGCTCTACCTGGTGCTGATTTGCAGTCATCACCATTGGCTTTGCTCTTCTGCCACTCTCCTGGCCTTTCTGCCCTCTTGCTGTTATGCTGATGCAGTCAACCTGCAGCTGAGAATCCTCCAAGCAACCTCAACAAAATTCTCTGAGTGCAGAAAAGGACAAAGACATATACAGCATACTCCTGAGGCTGAATTAAAATTGCTGAGTTTCTGAGCCAGATGACAAATTGTTTGCATTCTAGGAGGTTTTTTTGGCCCCTTTAGCCTCTCCCCTAGCATGTGCAGAGAGCAAAGGATTAAAGGAGCTGTTTTTTTCCTTTTTAGAAAGGAAAAGAAGCTCTGCATTCCTGAGGTGCCTCTGGTTCTCAGGGTAGGAGTGACATTCCAGTGAGGGGTTTATTGGCTGGGGAGTGTGCTTTACCAGGGTCCATCAGTTGTTAGCAGCTGTGTAGCCCAGCATCAGCCCCATCCCCTATGGAGCAGGAAGATGATGTTTTCTGTACGTGCCAGCAGCTCAAGATGAAAATACAGGAATCTGCTTTTCACTGCCAGCATGTTTAGCCAGGAGGGGTCAAGTTGGTGCCTTGGTGAATAGTTCATGGTATGCAATTTGAGCAGCTGGTTTGAGAGGACAAACCCAGCTGCTGCTGCGTGCTGAAGCAGACACAGAAGGCTGCTGGAGGTGGCAGCCTCACAAGCTGCCCTGGACGTGTGTGCAGCAGTGGAATAGCACTAATTGGAGAAGACCTGAACATATTCCTTGGCAGGGTTGTCCAGCAACTGCTCACTGCACAGCTACTCAGCTTTTGTTTCAGACCATTTCTTGTTGCTGGCTGATCTTGGGTGCAGGAGTTCAGCCCTTCCTCTGCTCTTACACGTTCCCCTGAATTTTCTGCATCTGTGACAGAATTGTTGGTTTTGTTGGATTAGCATTGGAAACAAAGGAACAAATTGCCCTGGTGCAGGAGGCTTCGAGCTAGCAGAGCAGTTTCAGTTTCGGGTGGTTTGGTACAGCAGCAGTGGGAATTGCAAACTCTTTGCTGGATGAGATAAAGCTAATAATTCTTGGCAGGCACTAGGAA
This sequence comes from Cettia cetti, assembly GCA_013401135.1. Lineage (NCBI taxonomy): Eukaryota > Metazoa > Chordata > Aves > Passeriformes > Sylviidae > Cettia > Cettia cetti. The sequence continues at coordinate 8,894 of VZUI01045617.1, read as the reverse complement.
GCAACTAGATGAGAGAGACAGCAAGAACATCAGGCTTTATATGGCATCTACACTGGATGTACATCAAATCTTTTGGTGCAGACTGTTTACTCGTGGTCATGTCATGCAGTCTGATGATAAACACTGAAATATCCAGATGTCCCTGGGGACATTATTTTTCTGTACTCTCACGCAAAAATCATCACAGTAGATTGAAGTTACAGATAGTGGATGCAAAGAGTTTTAGAATTCTGTATGTTCTGGCACAAAGTACAATCTATTTGCAACATCAAATTGAACCGTTATTACACCTTTTCCTGTTGAGAAAAAGAAAAGATGCCAGGCACGTGGGAGTGAAATACGCTTCTCATTTTTGGGGACTGCATTGTACATATTTTTTTATAGCTAGAAAAGAAACTCTTTAGAGCTGTTTTTAGAAATGAAGAAATATTTAGCAAACACCCGCACTGATAGACCTCAGAAACAGAAAAATATCCAAAAGCCAGCCATTTCTACCAACTCTTGTTTCATTTTCAGTGGGTTCTTTTTAACTGGAAGAAAACCAAACTAAACCAGCACAAAAATGGTGTTTGAGCATTATTGCTGTGATTGGAAGCTCAGTTTTTAATAAAAAAGATGTCTTTGTGATGACAGATTCAGAGGAGGAAAATGAAAGCTTAGAAAGACTGTTCAGGAGGAGCAGGAAATGAAGGAACTGCATGGGAATGGAGAAACTTTAAAGCTCTGCCATGTTAGCTGGCATCATCCAAATCTGAATGGCATAAGCCCTGCAAACTGTCAGCAATGCTGACAGCAACGTGTTCACAGGATTGTGCCTCAGTGGAAAATAGAGATTTCATTCTCTCCATGCTGGGGTCTCCCTGGTAGAAGTGAGCATAGTTTTCTTCAGCTTCAGTCATAACTGTGTCATTTTGTATAAGGGTTGAGATTGGTTTCTAGTCTTTCAGTAGAATGTGACCTAGCAAATAGCTGACTGTTTCTCAGCCCTGTTAACAGAGTTTGTGCAGGGAATGTTGTCATGAGAGTGGCTTTTGCTCTTCCATCACCTCTTGCACAAAGCTGTGCAGAGAATGGGGAGTACCATGGTTATGAGAGAGAGCAGGGGAGGGAAGGAGCTGTGTGGAAGGAAGGTCCCTGCTCTCTCTTGCCCATCTCAGGCACCAGGCTCAGGAATGGGAGGGGAGGAGCTGTGTGGAAGGAAGGTCCCTGCTCTCTCTTGCCCATCTCGGGCAGCAGGCTCGGGGCAGGTGCTGAGGTGGGTGCAGCCCCTGGCAATGTCTCCTTGCTGCACTCTTGGCTGCTGCCCGGCCCTGCACAGGCTCAGGCTGTTGAGGTGTGCCCAGCCCAGCCTGGCAGCTCTGCAGCACAAAGGCAGCTCTGCACTCCAGACGAGTTTGGAGGCTACCCAGGGATTTCCCATGCTGGGTCTTGTGTTCTCTGGCATGAATATGGCTGCAATTCCTAAATCAGCAAACGGGATCAGTGCTAAGTCTCTGTGATAATAATGACTTACTACTGCACTCTGAGGCCTGTTCCATCCTCTTCTGGACCAATTCCACATTCCTTCTGCTGGAAAAACTGCCATTTTCTGTCACCTAGTGCCCCAGTCACTGCCATCCAAACAGATTGTGCTCTGGATCTCTCTTTGGTATTTTCAGCACTCTGCTGCCCTTATAATAATGCTCACTAATGCAGATATGGGTAATATCTGAGTTTGATTTAGTATATCCATCATGCAAAGAACAACAAGTAGCTTACTGGGGTCACATTTGTGCTGTTGGCCTGAATCATTCCTCCCTGATTCATCTGTTGTGGCAAAAAGCCAGCAGCTCCAGTTACATCAATGAGCTGCAATATTAATAGATACTAATCTGGCAGTTCAGAAGGGAAAAATAGATGTCAGAAATACGGATGTGTCATTCTCATAGGCTTTCACATCCTTCACAAGTAAACTTGTTCAGCACAGGGTGGAACTAGGTGCAGGGGGGCACCAGTGCTGGTTAGACAAAGATGAGAGGTCAGAGATGTCATTCTGGGCCTGCTCAGCATTCCCTGCAGTTGTTTGGTGTGAAAGAAACGTGACCTGATCACTGGATATCAATACTGACAATCCCAAACTGCCTTCTTCCCCAGCATTTATTATATTTTGTTTTGCTTCCTGCAGGCCAGCCAGCTGGGAGTGTACCGGGCCTTTGTGGATAACTATGAAGTTGCTATGGAGACAGCAGAGAAATGCTGCCAGGCCAATGCTCAGTTTGCTGAAATCTCTGAGGTAATGTCACGGTGTTCAGACACACGAGCTGTCTGGCTCTGACTAATACCCTGCCATGTCACTCCTGTCTATTCTCCAAGTACCTCTGCAGCCCTGACTTCTGGAGGAGTTGTGAGCTCCCACAGACTCCCTGCTCCAGCTCATGTTCTTACATGAATTGTACCTCAGGCTGGTCACAGACACAGCTTTTGTGTGCTGTCCCCACCCAGGGAATCTGGTAGAAACTGGCATGGCTTTGAACTTCTCCAGCTCTGTGCCACCTTCATGCATTTCTAGAAGGGAAAGCTCTGTGTGAGTTTCTCAAATGTTTCTCTTGCTAATGATGATCCTTAGTGGCTTGCACTGTGGCTGTCAGTGGGATTGCAGGCTTCACTGGCATGGAGAGGAGAGGTTAACTCTCTCTTGAAAAAGGCAAGTGTGTCGGCCATAAATCTATAATACTATTCTGTGGCCTGCTCTGATTTCCTCCCTCTCATAGGAGTACCTGTCTCAAAGCATTTTGAATATTTTTTCAGGCTTCCCAGGCCATCAGCTTCCCCTGCAGTGTGTGGTCTCATTGACTCTTTGTATTGCAGCGATTATTTCTTGAAGAATTCAGTTGCCAGGAAAATGTGAATTTCATATGTGTCTCCTTAAAAAAATCAGATAAATCATCAGAGCTGAGTACTACCAGGGGTGTTCAGTACTTGAGAAAACTCCTGAGTGCCTTCCATATCACATGTCCCTTGAGACTTTTGTGAGAAAGAGGTAAAATATGATCTCTGTTTTGCTGTTTCTGATGAATAATTCTGAATCAGACCAGTATCTACTGCATTTGGAATGGTGGTGATGGTACTGCTGCATTTGTGTCCTGGTGAGGATTTTGGAGCTGAGCACATTAATGCATGGCACAGCCCGTGGCAAAGAGCAGAGTCACAGACAGTGTTCCTTTGCTGCTGTGGAAGAACTGATGTGTCCAAGGTCACCCAGCTCTGAGTACAGGAATAGGAAGTATAACCTGAGAGTATTGAGTGCCAATCCTGTATTTTATTTATTGGTGCTGGGACAGTGGCTGTGTCTATATGAATGTCTTTCTTCTGCAGGTGATTTAAAAGCTCCCCCATCCCTGTTGCTGTAGGTGGTTCCCTGCTTTGCTGCATGTCTATTGACAGGTGCTCCTAAGAACATTGCTTAATATTTGAGATGTGTGGGTGCCTGTGACATGGCAGTGATGGATTTAGCAAGAAGGAAATCACATTTTCCCTATCACCTGAACTGTGATAGGGCTCTCCTCCTTTCACATTCAGACCTTCCCCTGGAGGAGCAGATAGTCTGTTGTGTCCCCATGTGATATTTCAAGGTGATTGACCATCTACTATGTGGGTTTTCTTTTTCTTTTAGAATCTGAAGGCCAGAAGCACAAAGGAATCTAAAGATCAGACGACGAAAAATTCCTTGGAAAGTGAGTGATCCATGTGGAGGAAACTGATCTGTCAGGACAGTGTGGAGGCTGTTGCCAAACCTCCACCCTCCCTTTTTCTTTTTGAATGCTGGAAGGTTATGGAGTCTGCTGGCTTTAGCTGGGCAGTCAGTTCCCTCTTGCTGAGTAACAGACCTCGTGCAAAGTAGGCTGCCTGCATGGGGAGGTGTCCCCCAGCTTCAAACCTCATCAGTGCCCCTGGGCAAAGCCAGCCCAGCCACAGGGCTGCTGTTACTTTAGGAGAATGTCTGCTACCCAGTACTAGCCCAAATGCAACCCCAGCAGTGATGGCTTTGTGGGGGCATTTAGAGAGCCTGGTCAAGATCAGGTTCCATGGTGCTTGTCTCAGTGCACATGAGTAGAAGACACCCATGCTAGAAGGAGCTTCCATACTCACTCTCCCTGATATTCCTGCTGCTTTGTTTCCACAGCTCTGTTGTACAAGCCAGTGGATCGAGTGACCCGCAGCACACTTGTCTTGCATGTAAGTGTCTGAAGGGGAGTTTTCAAACTTTAGACCCCTGTCCTATTTTCTTTGACCTTCAAATTTTCCATGGAGCTGCAGGACTGCAAAAATAAACCTGTTGAGCTGCATAAGAGCCTCTTCCCTTTACACTGCAGAGATGGAGTCCATGGGTAGGATGCTGTTATCTTTGCAGTGATGTCACCAAGAAGTGCAGGATATTATTATCTTCTAGAGATAAAGCCTTGCTCTAATCTGTATGAAGAAGCTGGAGCATCTTGTCCTACAGCTCTGATTAGGGGTGCTCGAGCCCTCCTGCCATCCAGTGCTGCCCATGAGTGTGTTCTCTGTTTGTGTTCCTGCTGGCAGGATTTGCTCAAGCACACTCCTGTGAGCCACCCTGACCATCCCCTGCTGCAGGATGCTCTGCGCATCTCGCAGAACTTCCTCTCCAGCATCAACGAGGAGATCACTCCTCGCCGGCAATCCATGACTGTAAAGAAAGGGGAGGTGAGTCTTCCTGCTCTGCTTATTTTCTCAGTTTCTAAATACTGGTTATGTCTTTTCTGGAGAGCTGACTAGGAAGTTATGCTGTTAAGCTGTTGGTTGCTAAGATACAGTTTATGCAGTGTCCTTGTTCTCTAAAGGATGTGGTACAGCTCCCTCTGTTTTCTGTCCAGAAAACAGTTTGGAAACCGAGAGGAAAGTATGATTGGAGTTTTGTCCTTAGCATTGTTATAATCATTTGTCATACGTCATTTCTATGATGCACATTGCCATGCACTAAATGGATTTGTATTTTACCTGCAAACTGAAATTAAATGGGAAGCCTGGGAGGAGAAAATGGTGCATAAACATCAGAAGTCATGAAAGATTAGGAAAAGCTGTTTTCCAGAATCTTCATTTTCTGCATCCTTATTCTAAAGGAGAGTGTTGTAAATATGACTGGAAAACAAAACCAATGGAATGGGTTGGGAAAGCCAGGGAGATGATTGACTCCTAAGGGTGTAATATTACCCTTCTCAGCTCTGTAAGGACCAGAGAGGTCTGAGATGTGCAGATCCTTCACCTGTGTGCAGTGTTGTGCAGAGAGGCCACAGAGCTTCTCTGTGCTGGAGTCTGCATTCCTCAATGGCTTGATTCAGCTGCCTCCTAATTGCATTAAAAAGGGATTCAGTCCCTCCTGATAAAGAAAGGCCAGGACTGGCAGAAGTGTTGAGAGAGAGAAGGATGTAGGAGTTTGGACACAGAGAGGTGCACCTCAGATAGTAAAGGTGTAAGAAGAGCTGTGGCAGCCTTCCAGACATGGGCTGATCAACAGTGACCCAAATTACCCTGTACAAAAACATCTCTTACAAAGCCCAGGAGATTGTTAAGATACCATGAACCTTCATGATTTATTCCCAAATCCTGACGGCTTAACATGCTTGCTTTTAGCTGTTAAACTGATTTTCAGCTGACAAAAGGTTTGCTGGAAGCTGCAGCTCTGGGAATTTGGTGCACTTTTTCCTGCAAGTCTCGCTCATTGTCTCATTTTGTCAACCGAGGACACGTCCAGCTGAGAAAAGAAGAGGAGGGGCCAAGCAATTGGAGGCTGAGGTAGAAGCTCAGCCATCAGTCACCAGTGCCTCAGTGACAGGGGATGGCCTCGTTAAAGGGGCTGCTGATTGAGTCATAGCAGAAAGCACAGGCTAGAATGCCCCTCGCAGGGGAGGGAGCAGTTTGTGTTCTCTGGTTGTCTGTCAGCATCTCAGTGAGGGATGCAGGCTTGGAAACGTGTCTTGCAGGATCCTAATGAGGTGCCAGAGCCCAGGCAGAGGAGCGGGCTCAGGAGGATGATCCCGCTGATGGCTTTTGGAGCGGTGTGTTTGGTGTTCTTGTCAGATCTTAGAAAGCAGGAGGGGGAGGCATGGCAGGCCTGGTCACACTCTCACTGGTCCTGCTGTGACTCCAGGTGTGGTGTGGGGAGGGGGGAAGAGGACATACCAGAGCTGTGAGAGAGCCGTGGGTGTGCTGGGGGGACTGGGAACCCCCTGTGCCCTGCCTCACTGCACACAGCCTTTCCTGAGCCCAGGGAAGAAAAGGACTTGCCTTCTACTCTGGGAGTCTGAGCATGAATATTTTCCTCAGTCATTTGGCACCAATATCCCACTTCTATCAAAGCAGTAGTGCCCCAGCTGAACCCTCTGTGTCCTGAGAGTAGGTATGTTCACTCTCCATGTAGTAATGCAGAGACACAAATCTGCTCCCAGCTACTCTGTGTGGGTTAGTGATGGCTGTTCCTTCCTGCAAGCTGCTCAGCTTGGGGTCATAGCTGGGTTTTGTTTATGCCTGTAAATCTTTCCTTTTCTACTTATCCTTTCCTCCCACTCGCCTTGCTGGTGCTTCCCCTGGGGTGACAGGACAGTGTGTGGATTGCATCTCCTAATTGACTGCTCTCAATGCATAATGCATTTTTTATTTTAATGAATCACCAGCTTGCTTTGATGGCTTTTTTCATTATTTGTCTTCCTGCCATTGAAGTTTCCTTGGTGGAAAGGAAGGAGGGTAAAATAGCCTTTTCCCCTCATGTATTGCTTAGGTGCTGATCTCAGTTATCTTTTTTTCCCAGTCCCCGCCTTTTATGTGGAATATTTTTTTCCCTTTGAGTGTGTTGTGGGGAGGAATCAAATCTCCTTTGCCAGCCTCTTGCTCCAGCTCTTTTTTTCAGGATTGCTTTGAACTGGGGAAGGCAGCCAGTCGCTAATCTCCCTAGTGACAGGCTGCTAAGGAGGGGAGTGCAGGTCAGGAGAGAGTACAGGCTCATCAGCACAGCGTTGTTCTCTTCTGCAGAGGTGATTCCCTGCCTTGGGAGCAGTGACTCAGCCTGCCCTGCCTGCTGGGCGCCCTGTGTGGTGGCAGGTGTCCATCCTGCACTCCAGCCCCCCAGTTCTGCTGGGCTCCAGAGGCTTTGTTCTAATCCAGACTTATGCATAGGAACTGGAAGGTTTCTGTCATGTGGTTTAATTTGCTGGGCTGGATGAGTATTTCAGGTAGTGCAAAGAGATGGGAACAAAGGGAGTAAAATCCCTCCCCAGAGGGCCAGAAAGAGCTGCAGCAGGGAAGGCAAAATCGGTGGAGTGAGCCTGTGAACAGAGTTTGGTCCTTGCTGACTGCAGCAGACTTTGCTGAGGGGCACGGTACAGAGGAGCCAGCAGAGCCTCAGCCCCAGCCTGGCAACACAGGGGAGCCAGGGGGCATCTCTGGCCTGGGGGGTCTGTTTCCTTTCAGCTTCATCCACTGCATTCTCTTGCTCCCTTCTTTTCATCCCATTTTTCTACTTTTATAGTTCTACCTTTTTTACTGTTTTTTAATGAATTATGTACAGGTATCCACTTTGCTAACCCTCCAAATAATGGATTGGACACGGGGCTACTGAGAGTCCCTTCCCTTCCAAGCAAATGCATGGAGGGGAAGGGACTCTGAGTAGCCCTGTACTTTGTGGCTTGGAATGTGAGTGGTGGAGATCCACCCAGCCCTTGGGGCCATGGAAGAGGCATCTCCTTGTCACTGCTCTTTCTGCACCACTGTTGTCTTGTTTAAGTAGGGAAGAAGGTTAAGGTTCTGCTGGGGATGGTGCTGTGGGGGAGAAGGATAACAAATGCCTTGGGATGAAGGATGTGGCACTGTTACCTGCAGAGGGAGGGCACATTAGTCTAGTCTTAGTAACAGAGCAGCTCTAGGTACTGCATGTTGGGCTTTTTTCAGCTGAGCCCAGATGCAAATGACTGTAGTGCTTGTGTCTTTGCCTGCCAGGGGTCAAGGCTGGTGTTTCCTGCTAATTCAGTGCATTTGTGCAAAGCAGGAATTAATGAAAGAGCAAAAAAAAGTTGAGAGGTGTTTGTCCCTTTCTTGACTGCTGCTCCTCTCATGCTCTCTGCAGGAGTGTTGTTCCAGGGCAGTTCTGACCAGCCTGAGTGTGGTGGCTGCCCCTCTGCCTTGCCCTGGCCATGTCCTCCCACCCTCTCTGGAGTGTTCATACTGGTATTTGTGTGATCCCAGAGCAGCATGGAGGGATGGAGCCTGGAGTTTTGGGTCACTGCTGCCTGAGTGGCTTCGTGTCTGGTCTCATCAGCACCAGTCCAGACACAAGGGAGCTGACAGGCAGCTTTCTCTGGGAACAAGCCCAGTAGATCACCTCACAGATCACCTTGTGCTGCTGTACACCTTTGTCCTTGTCCTGGAGAGGAGAGGCTACTTGGCAAGCTCCTCTACTGTGCTTCTAATGTGGTTTTAAACTGCAGTTGAGGGACTGGCTATCATTGCCTTGGGCTTCTGCTTGACTTCGTAGAGGATCAAGTGTGCTAGAGAGGGGAAAGGACAAAGGACACGTGCAAGGGAGCAGAAGTGCAAACTGAAGCCTTTGAAAAGCTGGAAGCGAAGCTCAGACACAGCCATGCACAGCAGGGGCCTGGTGCCTACTGCTCCTGGAGGCCCTGGGCAGATGTTGGCAATAGAGCACTCAGAAATTATCTTGGCTGCTTCACACTCTGTCTTACAGCTGGAGCCAGAGGGCTCCTGGTGACAGGAGCTTTGGGAAGAAGAAAGACGCCATTAAAATGCTCAAAGAGCAGCCAGTTTAACTCCCTAGGCAGAGCATCCTCTTTTTTTTTTTTTTTCCCCCATGCTGGTCTTGCAACACACTTACACACATGAGGAAT